>JAKVIS010000561.1:0-63163 GCA_033119425.1 Bufotes viridis | reverse complement strand
CATCGTCTTCCACACAGTCTTCCTCCCTGACCTCCTGTTCGGTCTGCACACTGCAGAAAGACGCAGCAGGTGGCACCTGTGTTTCCTAATCAGAGACGTGCGGACTCTGATGAGGTGGTATTCCCATGTCCTCATCATCAGGAAACATCAGTGGTTGTGCATCAGTGCATTCTATGTCTTCCACCACTGGGGAAGGGTTAGGTGGATTTCCTTGGGAAACCCTACCAGCAGAGTATTCAAACAGCATAAGAGACTGCTGCATAACTTGAGGCTCTGACAGTTTCCCTGATATGCATGGGGGTCATGTGACAGACTGATGGGCTTGGTTTTCAGGTGCCACCTGTGCGCTTTCTGCAGAAGACTGGGTGGGAGATAATGTTGTGAACATGCTGAATCCACTGTCGGCCACCCAATTGACTAGCGCCTGTACCTGCTCAGGCCTTACCATCCTTAGAACGGCATTGGGCCCCACCAAATATCGCTGTAAATTCTGGCGGGTACTGGAAGCTGAGGTAGTTGGTTCACTAGGACGTGTGGCTGTGGCAGAATGGCCACGTCCTCTCCCAGCACCAGAGGGTACACTAACACCACCACGACCGCATCCCTTACTAGATGTTTTCCTCATTGTTACCGTTCACCAAGCACCACAATAAGTAAAAAAATATTTGGCCCAATGTATTGATTTCAAATTTCGGCCTTTTTTTACAGACACCTAACACTATCTGCCTATTTGTTTATGTAGCGTATTACACTAATCCAGGCACAGCAGTAACCACTGATTTGGGGGAATATCTCTTTTAGGGCTAGTATTTAGGCCCTGGATGAAAGGTATCCTTTTATGGACAGATTTACACTTGGCCTGCAACAGCTGGGACACCAGATTCAGGGTATTGCTATTTTGGCAATTGAAGGTCAGCCAACAACAAAATATATGTTTTTGCGGACACTGTGAATCCTGGCCTGCAACAGCTGGGACACCAAATTCAGGGTATTGCTATTTTGGCAATTGAATTTCACCCCAGAACAAAATATATGTTTTGACGGACACTATGAAACGTGGCCTGCAACAACTGGGACACCAGATTCAGGGTATTGCTATTTTGGCAATTGAATGTCACCCCAGAACAAAATATATGTTTTGCAAGACACTATGAATCCTGACCTGCAACAGCTGGGACACCAGATTCAGGGTATTGCTATTTTGGCAGATTAATTTCACCCCAGAACAAAATATATGTTTTGGCAGACACTATGAAATCTGGCCTGCAACAGCTGGGACACCAGATTCAGGGAATTGCTATTTTGGCAATTGAATGTCACCCCAGAACAAAATATATGTTTTGACAGACACTATTAAACGTGGCCTGCAACAGCTGGGACACCAGATTCAGGGTATTGCTATTTTGGCAATTGAATGTCACCCCAGAACAAAATATATGTTTTTGCGGACACTATGAATCCTGGCCTGCAACAGCTGGGACACCAGATTCAGGGTATTGCTATTTTGGCAATTGAATGTCACCCCAGAGCAAAATATATGTTTTGACGGACACTATGAAACGTGGCCTGCAACAGCTGGGACAGCAGATTCAGGGTATTTATATTTTGGCAATTGAATGTCACCCCAGAACAAAATATATGTTTTGACGGACACTATGAAACGTGGCCTGCAACAGCTGGGACACCAGATTCAGGGTATTGCTATTTTGGCAATTGAATTTCACCCCAGAACAAAATATATGTTTTACAAGACACTATGAAACGTGGTCTGCAACAGCTGGGACACCAGATTCAGGGTATTGCTATTTTGGCAATTAAATGTCACCCCAGAACAAAATATATGTTTTTGCGGACACTATGAAACGTGGCCTGCAACAGCTGGGACACCAGATTCAGGATATTTCTATTTTGGCAGATTATTTTAACCCCAGAACATAATATATGTTTTGGCGGACACTATTCTATTTTGCCAGCCACAGCTGAAACCACTGATTTATGGTATTGCTATTTTAGGAATTGAATTTCACCCCAGAACAAAATATATGTTTTGACGGACACTATGAAACGTGGCCTGCAACAGCTGGGACACCAGATTCAGGGTATTGCTATTTTGGCAATTGAATGTCACCCCAGAACAAAATATATGTTTTGACGGACACTATGAAATCTGGCCTGCAACAGCTGGGACACCAGATTCAGGGTATTGCTATTTTGGCAGATTAATTTCACCCCAGAACAAAATATATGTTTTGACGGACACTATGAAACGTAGCCCGCAACAGCTGGGACACCAGATTCAGGGCATTGCTATTTTGGCAATTGAATGTCAACCCAGAACAAAATATATGTATTTGCGGACACTATGAATCCTGGCCTGCAACAGCTGGGACACCAGATTCAGGGTATTGCTATTTTGTCAATTGAATGTCACCCCAGAACAAAATATATGTTTTGCGAGACACTATGAATCCTGGCCTGCAACAGCTGGGACACCAGATTCGGGGTATTGCTATTTTGGCAATTGAATGTCACCCCAGAACAAAATATATGTTTTTGCGGACACTATGAATCCTGGCCTGCAACAGCTGGGACACTCAGATTCAGGGTATTGCTATTTTGGCAATTGAATGTCACCCCAGAACAAAATATATGTTTTGCAAGACATTATGAATCCTGGCCTGCAACAGCTGGGACACCAGATTCAGTGTATTGCTATTTTGGCAATTGAATGTCAACCTAGAACAAAATATATTTTTTGACGGACACTATTAAACGTGGCCTGCAACAGCTGGGACACCAGATTCAGGGTATTGCTATTTGGGCAATTGAATGTCACCCCAGAACAAAATATATGTTTTTGCGGACACTATGAATCCTGGCCTGCAACAGCTGGGACACCAGATTCAGGGTATTGCTATTTTGGCAATTGAATGTCACCCCAGAACAAAATATATGTTTTGCAAGACATTATGAATCCTGGCCTGCAACAGCTGGGACACCAGATTCAGTGTATTGCTATTTTGGCAATTGAATGTCAACCTAGAACAAAATATATTTTTTGACGGACTCTATTAAACGTGGCCTGCAACAGCTGGGACACCAGATTCAGGGTATTGCTATTTGGGCAATTGAATGTCACCCCAGAACAAAATATATGTTTTTGCGGACACTATGAATCCTGGCCTGCAACAGCTGGGACAACAGATTCAGGGTATTGCTATTTTGGCAATTGAATGTCACCCCAGAACAAAATATATGTTTTGCAAGACACTATTCTATTTTGCCAGCCACAGCTGAAACCACTGATTTATGGTATTGCTATTTTGGCAATTGAATTTCACCTCAGAACAAAATATATGTTTTTGCGGACACTATGAATCCTGGCCTGCAACAGCTGGGACACCAGATTCAGGGTATTGCTATTTTGGCAATTGAATGTCACCCCAGAACAAAATATATGTTTTGCAAGACATTTATGAATCCTGGCCTGCAACAGCTGGGACACCAGATTCAGTGTATTGCTATTTTGGCAATTGAATGTCAACCTAGAACAAAATATATGTTTTGACGCACACTATGCAAAGTGGCCTGCAACAGCTGGGACACCAGATTCTGGGTATTGCTATTTGGGCAATTGAATGTCACCCCCAGAACAAAATATATGTTTTTGCGGACACTATGAATCCTGGCCTGCAACAGCTGGGACACCAGATTCAGGGTATTGCTATTTTGGCAGATTAATTTCACCCCAGAACAAAATATATGTTTTGGCGGACACTATTCTATTTTGCCAGCCACAGTTGAAACCACTGATTTATGGTATTGCTATTTTGGCAATTGAATTTCACCCCAGAACAAAATATATGTTTTGGCGGACACTATGAAATCTGGCCTGCAACAGCTGGGACATCAGATTCAGGGTATTGCTATTTTGGCAGATTAATTTCACCCCAGAACAAAATATATGTTTTGGCAGACACTATGAAATCTGGCCTGCAACAGCTGGGACACCGGATTCAGGTTATTGCTATTTTGGCAGATTAATTTCACCCCAGAACAAAATATATGTTTTGGCGGACACTATGAAATCTGGCCTGCAACTGCTGGGACACCAGATTCAGGGTATTGCTATTTTGCCAGATTAATTTCACCCCAGAACAAAATATATGTTTTGGCGGACACTATTCTATTTTGCCAGCCACAGCTGAAACCACTGATTTATGGTATTGCTATTTTGGCAATTGAATTTCACCACAGAAAATAATCTATCCTTTGCCAGACAGCAGACAGTATTATACTTGGCTAGCCAAAGCTGGAACACCAGATTTAGGGGATTGGTATTTGGGCAATTGTATTTAACCCCTTAATAAAATATAGAAATTGCTATCCTGAGTTTCTAGGGGTGACAATTAGCACAACCAATCCCCTGATGAAGGATATAGCAAAAAAAAAAAAAAACTAGTATTGATGGATTGATGGACTTGGTGGCAGCTTCTTCTGGTGCACCACAAGTCACAAAATGGCCGCCGATCAACCCAGAAAATAAGTGACAGAAAAACGCTCTGTGCAGCCTAAAAACCAGTGAGCAAGTAACTAGCAGAAGTTCAATCATTCACAGCTGTAGATCGATTCGTTCATTAGGTGCTGTTGCTAACTTTTCCCTGCCTAATCTCGCCCTCACAGAACCTGCGTCCTCTCCCTACACTAATCAGAGCCGTGTGACGTGCGGCGCTATGTGACTCCAGCTTAAATAGAGGCTTGGTCACATGCTGCACTTGGCCAATCACAGCCATGCCATTAGTAGGCATGGCTGTGATGGGCTCTTAGGGCAATACGTAAAACGCTAGCTGATTGGCTGCTGTGCAGCCCTTCAGAAAGCGGGAAGAAATCGCAGAACAACGGACCCGAACCCGAACTTTTTTAAAAATGTCCGGGTTCGAACGATGCTCGAACTGTTCGCTCAACACTAGTGCCTACACTTCTCTTTGATAGCCAGGTTTCTTTTTGGGGAGCATCAAAGTGACTGTGTACTATTCTGTCACCCACACTACGATTTTGTCTGTAGGTAATAGCTTGATAGTTTGGCATTATATCATTGAAGTCCGGGACAGATTTAAGTAATAATTAATTAATATTTATTCAAAATGTCTTTTACCACTTTTGCCTTTGTGTCAAAGGTACCTATGATCCGAATAATACCTTGATCTTGACCTTTTTGGTGCTGGGTCAATACTCTCAATCTTTCATATTTACATGCATACTCCCAGGCTCTCCTTATAACCTGAACCGGATAACCCCTGTGGTGAGAACAGTAGTATAATCGGGAGAAGAGATGAGCAAACCAATTAAGATTTAGTTCAGGTTTGCCGAATATTTTAAAAAGTTTGCTTCCGAACCAAAGTTTTTTCCAATTTCCCTGAAAATTGGTATTTAACCCCCTCTAACCTCCTAAGACTAGAATTTTTAGGAAAACTTGATACTTATTTTTGTTTATTTTTTATTATTATTTTTTCTTTCTCCTTTCTCCTTCCCTTAGCTCTTGAATGCAATGACAGTAATAGTGAATGATGTCTGAGTGACTCTTACATAAATAGCTGTGGGTAAACGCACACTTGACAGTGTTATCATATAGCATGTTTAATATCACACCGAGCCGGCACATGTGTTCTGCTTTTTCATATTCCAAAGTTTCCACAAATTGTCTCTTATCGGGGGCAGATGATGTTTAAATACACATGGTGGTATTGGATAAAATAAAAAAAGAGAAACAAGCGGCTTGTTGTGGGACCAAGCGTCCAAAAATTATGCCTTGACAGGGTAGGAATGCCTGCCTGTACAAATCACACAAGTGTTTGTCAGAAGACAATCCTAAAACAAGCCTAAAAAAATCTCCATTTTAATTTGGACCAGCAGCAGTACAGTGTGGATGTGGAAACGATACAGATATAGTGGCATGCGGCCACAATAGTAGCAGCAGCAGAAGCAGCATAGCATGGAACATCCAAGGCTATCTATGGGTAGCAATAGTAGTAATAGAAGTGGAAGTGATGTCTGATGCTTTGCTTAAATAGTGGTGGCAGTAGGGGATTAACAGCGAGGAACAGCAACAAAAGCAGAGGTGGCTGCAGCAGAAGCCATATGGTACATGATGACAGGCAGGCCGCAGCATGATAGAGGTATCAGCAGTCTTAAATAAGATGATGGTCCGCAGGCTTCAGCAGTGACATAATGGTGTTGGTGGCATGATGGAGGTGGCAGTAGGAGCCGTACAGAACATGATGGTAGGCCGGTGGCAGAGGAGGCATGATGGCGGCAGCAGCTATACAGAACATGATGATAGGCAGGTCGGAGCAGTGGCATGATGGCGGGAGGCAGGCAGGCCGACAGCAACAGAAGCCAGATGGGGAACCTCTAGCAAGGCCAGATTTATTCATTGGAATCAGCTGGAGGACTGTGAAAATCCTCCTGAATCCAGCATTGGTTCATTTTGACAAAAGTGATGTTTTGGCAGAGGACAATTTGATCAGTTTGGATTTCACTCACCATGCCTCCTGCGGCACTGAAAACCCTCTCAGAGATCACACTGGAGGCTGGGAAAGACAGAAGAAAAATAATGTGCTTTGCCAGTTCAGGCCTGCCCAAAAATCTGTGGGTTCAGGGAACAGGGTATGCGCAAGAGTGGCCAAAGTTTAAATGGGCTTGAACCTGGGTGTTGAGGAGGGAGCTGTCACCTTTCTAACTGGCCTCAGCCTGGAAGGTGGGGGGAAAAAATGTCCCGTCATGTTCAGGAGACTAAAATGTCTGCTGTTGCTGCTACTGCTGCAATGGCTTCTGCTCCTCATGGCGACGGGTGGGGGGTGACTGTGCAGGGGGCGGGGAGGGTCCTCCTTTTCAGAGACGCTGTCGGCAGTCATCTGGTCACTATAAGCTGTGGAAAGCTGTACACAGTGTTTCCTTTGTGTGTCCCCAGCAGAGTGGACCAAAAGATGCTTTAGCTGCTGTACTTCCGCTGCGGTCCTCTGCTGCATGAACGAGAGAGTCTGCTCTAAGATACAAATGAGAGGGATGACATTGTTCATACCACAGTTGTCTGCCTCTTTTGTGGCCTCTTCAAAGAGCTTCAGAACCCGACAGGCAACTCGGATGACCTGCCACTGACCTCGAAGCAACACATGCTCCCTGCTGTGGAGGCGTTCTGGTGTATGACAAAATCGTTTACAGCTTTCCACTGCTGATATAGATGCTCAAGCATGTGAAATGTTGAATTCCAGTGAATTGGCATGTCGTGAATTAATCAGTGTACCGGCAGGCTGTTCTTTTGCTGCCAGTACAGGAGAGCATTCCTCACTAGGTTAGACTGGCTAAAGTTCTTGGACAGTCTCTTGAACTTTGCCAGTATAAGCCTTGTACTGGGGTTGGCTCTCCAGGATACTGCAAAGTAGGGTTGAAACGACTACTTGAGTAGATCGATTTTTTGCATTGAGGATTCGTTTGTGTCATGTGACCATGGAGGAGGAGTAAAGCGCTTGCTATTACTCACCGTTCCATGGTTTTGATGGAACTAGGGGGGGAGCCCAATGGCACTATGTGGGGGGGGGGGAGCCTGATGTCACTGGGTGGATGCTGGTGGCACAGGGGGGGGCTGGTGGCACTGGGGGGCAGCTGATGGCATTGGGGGACAGTTAATGGCACTGGGGGATAGCTGATGGCACTGGGGGATAGCTGATGGCACCGGGGGACAGCTGATGGCACTGGTGGGGGAAACCTGGTGGCATAGGGGTGGGATCTGGTGGCACTGGGGGGCAGCTGATGGCACTAGGGGGGAGCCAGATGGCACTGGGGGAAGCTGGTGGCACTGAGGGGGCATCTGGTGGCACTGGGGAGCAGCTGGTTGCACTGAGGGGGCTGCTGATGGTACTAGGGGGGAGCCTGATGACTTTTTATAAAGAAAAACCTTATTTATTTAATTTTTTGCTATTACAGTACTCAATTAATCATTGGATTAATTGATAAAATACTCGATTACAAAAATAGTCGATAGCTGCAATAGTCACGAACAAGTACAGCAACTCCAACACCAGCTTTTGCCAAAACAGTATTTTACTTAAACGTGACAATGAGCACAACCACAAATGCTAGGAACACACAATAGATTTACATACATCCAGCCTGAAGGCTGAGACCCTTGTTCTGCACAGCGCAGTACCCTCCGATGGAAGCAGGAGGAAAGTGCGGTAATTTACCTACTGGCGGGCACAAATAAACAGCCACACCTTAACTATTATTACCCTAAAATCAAGAACAACTGTTTGGGTGTGTGGTGTAGGCTAGCCTGCGGTGCAGCACAACAGCTTACAATCATACAATCAACATAACAGAGAAACCCCTTGGCACACTCTAGACACTCATTTCACAGGGTGATAGATGGCAACTCCTTGACCTCCAAGCAAATGGAATAATACTGCAGTGGTGCTGAGTCCATACAAAAAAAGGAAAGTCCATTCAAACTGTATCCACTGTGGGGAGTCGCTCTGGTAGATAGCAGTGCGGGTGCAGTATAGAGGCAAAACGGAGTCCAGAAAGTGTAGCAAACAGTGTTTAATTCACACTTGTAGCAAATACACAGCAAACAGTCACTTGGTGTTAATTCACACCCATCAGAAAACGTGCAGCAAAACAAAATAGTCCAAAACAGGTTCCAGTCACCTGGGAGGCTTTAGGTGCAGGTTCGCACCTGGCTGTCAGTCCAGCCGCAAGGCGATCAACCTCCGGCCTCCAGGCCGTCTGCACTCCTCCTTGCTTGGGGTCTTGCTTCCAGCCCAGAGAACTCCACACAGCACAGCATGGATCAGCACTCCCAAACTCAAGTGATTCCACAGCCTAACAGCAGCTCCAGGACAATCACACTCAGCTGCTGAGGAGGCTACCTTTTAACCCCTTAGTGACCACCCATACGTGTTTTTACGGCGGTCACTAAGGGGCCTTGGGCTGGAGCGCCGCCTTTTAACGGCGGCACTTCAACCCAAGTTAGCGCTAAAATCAAGCGCTGTAGCTCCGTGCCCGCAGCTACCGGAGGTAGCTGAGGGCTCGGGGCAGTGATCAGAGACTGTGACAACCGGTCTCTGATCACGTGATCGCCGTGATACACTTTATCACGGCGATCACAGAAAATGCCGGCATCGGAGCTCTCCGCACTAAACTTTCTCCCTCCTCTCATGTAAGAGAGGAGGGAGAAAGTCTCCGGTGCAGCGATCGGGTCCCCAGCACTCCTGGCTCTAAGCTGGGTCCCGATCCTCACCCCCACCCCCTTACCCTCAAGAAAGATGGCGGCGGCGGCCCGGCGCATGCGCAGATTGAAAGCCGGCCGCCGCTGCTCACAGAAAGGTCCTCTCCTCAGGAGAGAGAGAGAAGCTCTGTTATTCCCGATCGGGTCCCCAGCACTCGATCGGGCAATATGGCCCCAGATATGTCAAATAAAGTTATTAGGGCACCCCCCCATACAAATAAAAAAATAAATCAAAATGGCGCAGACATGCAAGCACTGGTTACTGTGCTGAAGATCTGCCTTCAGCACAGTAACCATCAGGGACCACAATAATGGTCCCTGATCATGTGGTCTCCATGATAACCCTATCATGGAGATCAAATCCATTATATTTACAAACAGAGCCAGGACAGGGTTGTGCTCTCTCTCCCTCAGCGCAGTTGTTCTGTGAGGAGAGAGAGATCAGACTTCTGTCCTGGCTCTGTGATTACATACTGTGAAAAAAAGAAAAAAATCAAATTATAAACTGTCCGTCAGTAGCTGACGGTCAGTTGGTGTCCGTGATTAGGTGTCCGCTCATTAGACACCTAGATTAGAGACGCTGTGTACGTCTGTTACTTGCGGTCAGTGGGTGTCAGTCAGTCAGTGGGTGTCAGTCCGTCAGTGGGTGTCAGTCCGTCAGCGGGTGTCAGTCCGTCGGCGGGTGTCAGTCAGTCGGGCGGGTGTCAGTCAGTCGGGCGGGTGTCAGTCAGTCGGCGGGTGTCAGTCAGTCGGCGGGTGTCAGTCCGTCAGCGGGTGTCAGTCCGTCAGTGGGTGTCAGTCATCTGCCGGCCCATTACCATTTCTTTCTGAGCTTTACATAAAAAAAAAAATGGCTCAGAGATTGTTAAGTGCGGAGCAGGCCTACGAATTTCTCTGCTCTGACCACTCAGAATCTGACACCGCTTCAGAGGCGGAAATATTTTCAGATAGTGGGGACTCTGATTCCATCCCCAGACCCCATAGCCCTATGGTGGTAGAAGTCACCACCTCCTCTCATCCTCCACCCAGCGGTCCTGTCCCTTCTGCTACGTGGGTTCCTGCCACTTCATTTACCCCCAAGTACCCCAATTTTTATCCACTCCCCAAATTAATGTGGACGCCACCAATTTTGTCCCTTATGATTTTTTTCATTTATTTGTGGATGATAACGCCCTTGAGTTAATTGTGCAGCAAACTAATTTGTACGCTACACAGTTTGCTGCACAAAATCCCACGTCTATTTATGTAAGACGGTGGACCCCTACAAGTGTCCCTGAAATAAAAAAATTTTTGGGGCTTACCCTGACATGGGCATCGTAAAAACCCTCAGTCCGATCCTATTGGGCTGCGAGTACTGTCCACTCAACCCCTGTGTTTGCAGCAGTTATGTCCCAGTAACCGCTTATGAAGTCCTAATGCGGTTCATGCATTTTTCTGATAATTCCCAAGTCCCCCCAGAACTGACCCAGCCTTCGACCGCCTAAATAAATTGAGACCCCTTATTTCCCTCCTTACAGATTTATTCTTGAAATTATATACACCTGAAAAAAATTTATCCGTTGATGAGTCCCTTTAGTTTTAAAGGCCGCCTTTCCTTCCGTCAGTATATTCCCTCCAAGCGTGCCAGATATGGGGTAAAATTATATAAGGTGTGCGAGAGCACAACCGGCTACACCTGTGGTCTGTCTATTTATGAGGGCAGAGACTCCCAACTTAACCCCCCAGGCTGCCCCGAAAATATTGGAACATCAGGCAAAATTGTGTGGGATCTATTGGTGCCATTCCTGCACAAAGGGTACCACGTGTACACCGATAATTTTTATACCAGCATACCCCTTTATAGATCCCTCCATGCTGCAAACACAGGGGCTTGTGGGACAGTCCGCAAAAATAGAGTTGGATACCCACAACCGCTGGTCTCCAAACGTTTGGAGAAAGGAACATCCTTCGCCCTCGCAAGTGACCAGCTGCTTGCCGTAAAGTGGAAGGACAGGAAGGATGTCCACATGCTGACCACCTTGCATGCAGACACCACAGTGGCAGTTAGGAGAGGGGGCTACAGCGGACAAGCACAAACCAGTCTGTGTGACAGACTACAATAAATTTATGGGAGGTGTAGACCTTCAGACCAGGCGCTCAACCCTACCTGGTGAAGCGTAAAACAGGGCCTGAGAGAAAAAGGTAGCAATCTACCTCATCCAGATTGCTACCTACAATAGTTTTATTTTATTTAAAAAGTCCCAGGGAAACCTCAACTTCCTCGAGTACCAGGAGAAGGTGGTTGAGAGTCTCCTGTTTGAGTCCCCGCACCTGGGCAAGCCTTCGAATCGGAGGACGTTCGAAGACTTTCAGAACGCCATTTCCTCACCCCCGTCCCTGCCACTACCAGCAAAACTTACCCACAGAAAAGATGCCGGGTGTGCAGCAAACATGGAAGGAGGAGGGACACCCGAATTTACTGCCCCAGTTGCCCATCACAACCAGGCCTCTGTAATTACCCCTGTTTTGAAACATACCATACGGTTGCGAATTATTAATTTTATTTCATGCCAAAAAGAACGGGGGAGGTCAGGAATTCAATTTATTTTCATTTTCTGTTTAGTTTTTGGGTTTTCCAGGGAGGGAGGGATCCCTTTGGGATGGGTCGTGGAGCTAATTTTTTTCAGACATTTGATCTAATTTTACCTTTTCTGATTTGTTTCCTTAATTTTCCTAATTTCATTTTTTATGACTATGTCCTGCCACACAAAGCTGTTAATTCCATTCACATTACTGTATCGTGATATTGGCATGATACTTTTTTATTTGGAGGATCTCTAATCATTGAGTTATTCCTTACCAGTACACTAAGGGCTTTATCAAGAATTTTTTTGTGGACACCCCACTATCCATGAATGCCAGCTTGTCATTACAGCCCTATCCGTGTTCTTGTATCTTGTGAACAAATCTGGAATTTGCAACATAGCTGGATACATGTTGCTCTTTTTCTTGGACTTGTTGCCTTTCACTACAGTTCAGTTTTTTTCCTCTTTTTGTTTGGCGAGACATAGTCATATGTACACGCAAATAATCTGCCTCCCTTATAAGTGCACAGCTTTACTTCTCATCTGTAAGGGATCTAGTTTTAAAAATGGGGTCATTTATAAGGGTTTTCTATCATTTTGCAGCTCAATGCCATTACAAGTGTGCAATGGGGCCTGAACCATTTTCAGTTTATTATCTAAAAGACCCTAGGTGCTCCTTTATGTTTGGGCCCTGCCGTTTGTCAAGACATAAGATTAGGGGCCACAATGGGGGTATTTCTGAAGACAGGAGAACTGGGGTGATACATTTTGGGGTGTACATCTCCATTTTCATGTGCTCTGTAGAAAAAATCTGTCTTTAAATTGACACTTTGTGTAAAAATGAAAAATATTTTTTTTCCGCCTGCTTTGCATTAATTTCTACAAAAACTAGGGGTCTAAATGCTCACCACACCCCTAGATGAATACCTTAGGGGTCTAGTTTTCAAAATGGGGTCCATTATGTTTTTTTTATTGTTTTGGCAGCTCAATTCCATTACAAGTGTGCAATGGGGTCTGAACCATTTTCAAGCAAATTTTGTATTCTGAAAACCACTGGGTGCTCCTTTATGTTTGGGCCCTGCCGCTTGTCGAGACATAAGATTAGGGCCACAATGGGGGTATTTCTGAAGACAGGAGAACTGGGGTGATACATTTTGGGGTGTACATCTCCATTTTCATGTGCTCTGTAGAAAAAAATCTGTCTTTAAATTGACACTTTTGTGTAAAAATGAAAAATATTTTTTTCCGCCTGCTTTGCATTAATTTCTACAAAAACTAGGGGGTCTAAATGCTCACCACACCCCTAGATGAATACCTTAGGGGTCTAGTTTTCAAAATGGGGTCCATTATGGTTTTTTTTATTGTTTTGGCAGCTCAATTCCATTACAAGTGTGCAATGGGGTCTGGAACCATTTTCAAGCAAATTTTGTATTCTGAAAACCACTGGGTGCTCCTTTATGTTTGGACCCTGCCGTTTGTCGAGACATAAGATTAGGGCCACAATGGGGGTATTTCTGAAGACAGGAGAACTGGGGTGATACATTTTGGGGTGTACATCTCCATTTTCATGTGCTCTGTAGAAAAAAATCTGTCTTTAAATTGACACTTTTGTGTAAAAAATGAAAAATATTTTTTTTCCGCCTGCTTTGCATTAATTTCTACAAAAAACTAGGGGGTCTAAATGCTCACCACACCCCTAGATGAATACCATAGGGGGTCTAGTTTTCAAAATGGGGTCCATTATGGGGGTTTTTTATTGTTTTGGCAGCTCAATTCCATTACAAGTGTGCAATGGGGTCTGAACCATTTTCAAGCAAATTTTGTATTCTGAAAACCACTGGGTGCTCCTTTATGTTTGGACCCTGCCGTTTGTCGAGACATAAGATTAGGGCCACAATGGGGGTATTTCTGAAGACAGGAGAACTGGGGTGATACATTTTGGGGTATACATGTCCATTTTCATGTGCTCTGTAGAAAAAAATCTGTCTTTAAATTGACACTTTTGTGTAAAAAATGAAAAATATTTTTTTTCTGCCTGCTTTGCATTAATTTCTACAAAAAACTAGGGGGTTTAAATGCTCACCACACCCCTAGATGAATACCTTAGGGGGTCTAGTTTTCAAAATGGGGTCCATTATGGTTTTTTTTTATTGTTTTGGCAGCTCAATTCCATTACAAGTGTGCAATGGGGTCTGAACCATTTTCAAGCAAATTTTGTATTCTGAAAACCACTGGGTGCTCCTTTATGTTTGGGCCCTGCCGTTTGTCGAGACATAAGATTAGGGCCACAATGGGGGTATTTCTGAAGACAGGAGAAATGGGGTGATACATTTTGGGGTGTACATCTTTATTTTCATGTGCTCTGTAGGAAAAATATGTCTTTAAATTAATACTTTTGTGTAAAAAAATGAAAATTTAATATTTTTTCACCTTCTTAGCATTAATTTCTTTAAAAACTAGTGGGTCAAAAACTCATTACACCCATAGATAAATACGTTAGGGGCCTAGTTTTTAAAATCGGTTCACTTTTGGGGGTTCTATTATTCTGACACTTATAAGCCTCTGCAAACTTGGCTTGTTGCAGGAAAAATATGTACTTCAAAAATGTTAAATTTATGTTAAAATGTTAAGTCTCCTAAATAAAATAAAAAAAGTAAAAATGTTTGTAAGTGCAGCCAAAATAAAGTAAAGATGTGGAAATATATTTCTGATAAAAATTTTGAATAGTATTTAAGTATGTATGTGAAATATTGCAGTTGAAAATAGCAAAATGTGCCAATTTTTACAAATTTTCACATATTTTCACTTTTTTTATAAAAATATACATATTTTATCGGTAGAATTTTACCACCTAAGTAAAGTACCATATGTGACGAGAAAACAATGTCAGAATTACTTTGATGTGCAAAAACTGTACAAAGTTATTCTCTGCTAAAGTGACACATGTCAGATTTCCAAAATTTGGCTTGGTCATTAAGGCCCAAACAGGCTTGGTCACTAAGGGGTTAAAGGCCCGGATAAAGTCCGGCCTGGACCGTGGGGAATAGGCACCCACCCAACTCTTTGCCTACTCCCAGTAAGAGCCGGCCCGCTTTGCAGCCAAACTAAAACAAGGTGTCAAACAGCACTAGCTGCTGCTGACACACGAAAACCCGGCTCTTACCTCACCGAGGCCAGGAACCTCGGTGACACGTACCTGCCATCGACCACGGTACCTTGCACCCTCTTACACTACATAGAAGGTTAAAGCAGACGGATGGCACTCACCAACGTTCAACTCCTTTATTAAAGCATCCTCTTCGGTAAAATGCAGTCAAGCTGCACGGGGCAGAACACCGAACAGGTATTCTGGCAAGACGGTGACGGCCGTTTTGCGCTATGCACGCTTCCTCGGGCTGTGATGTACAATCGTACAATGCATTACAGTATTTCGCTTCCAATAAGTGGTCTTGTAGTACATGCCTGGGTATTCCTTTTGAGCAAAACGCCAGCCTGGCTTGAGTTTGTGGGGAAGTTTATCAGCTCACCAGTGTAAAATGTCACTTTACATTGTTGAGTCCTTGCAATGAACTGCCAGCAACACTTGTGGCCTGACACAAACAGAAATCTAATTAACTACAAGCCGGGTCTCAGTCTCTAGGATTCAAGGTGCCAACACTGTAATGAGGTGCATTCACAATCTTACCAAACCGTGTGTGCTCTGCCTCAGCTGGTTACTGTGAACCAAACAAAAGCTTCTCCGAAAAGCAAGCGGTGCCACAGTGTATGTTGCTTTGCTCCTCAGCTCTCATCAGCAAAAAGAGATGATTAAGGGCCAGGGCTGATGCTCAGTTTGACATTAACACAAATTCTTGCTCTAGCTTGTGTATTTGCTGTAGCAATCACATATCTATACTGTTTTAATTAAATTGAACAAGTCCCAAAAATATATATTATTCCAACTGTTCTGGAACCTGAATATATGGAAACGGACTATTGAGCGCTGGCCCTTAATATTGTGTTAACGCTCACAGGTAATTTGTTACCCTAGGGAAGTGATACATAGTAACATAGTTTAGAAGGCTGAAAAAAATACATCAGTCCATCCAGTTCCTAGGTCCATTTCCATTTCAGTGTTACCCAGTGTTTTCTATTTAGTATGTACTGGTGACTTGTATTATTCCTTCCCATGTGCATAATCTTACATTTGTCAGTGTTAAACCTCATCTGCCACTTCTCTGCCCAAGCCTCCAATCTATCCAGATCCATATGTAGCAGAAAACTGTCCTCTTCAGTGTTAATGACTTCACACAGTTTATTTTTATCTGAATTTTTTTTATATTTTACTGTGCAAGCCTTGTACATTAATAACTATATAAAACAGAATAGGGTCCAGTACTGACCCCTGAGGTACCCCACTAGTGACAGTGACCCAATCTGAGTGTGTACCACTAATAACCACCCTCTGGTAACCACCCTCTGTTTTCTATCACTGAGCCAGTTACTTACCCACATACAGACATTTTCTCCCAGTCCAAGCATTCTCATTGTTTATACTAACTAGTGATGAGCAAATTTTTTTAAAATTTAATACGCCGATTCACCGAATTTTTTGGGAACAATTTGGTTCGATCCAAATATATTTGCAGTGAATTTCATTTAAAAAAATGGCTACTTCCTGGCTGCTGAGAGCCTTTATAGTGGTGTAGAACCTTGCACTAACATGCATAGGGAGTCTGCTTTGGTAGTGAAATAATACAGTGAGTCCGTATGACATGCAGATGACAGGTGTCGCTCTTAGAATCACTGCACACGTCACTTACTTGGGCAGTCACGGGGCCAAAACTGACCAAATAACTCAAGTATGAACTCAACCTTACAGGTCGATGTTAGTGTCAAGAAGAAGCGATCTCCTTTTACACCGTCATCAGCTGATTCCACATAGATGTCTACAGAACCTGTTCTATTAAACACTTATAAAAGTAAGGCCCCCCTGACAGAGTGGAGAGGGTGTCCGCAGTAAGTTTGGGTTGACGTCACTGATTATTTTCCCCTTCCTCTGATCTGTCAGATCAATAACCCCACCAAAAATTGACCCTGTCTCTTGAGCATTTGCCTTCACTCGGTCAGCATTTGGTCAGTAATCCATCAGTATTGCTAATGCCCCAAAAAACAGGAGTGGATCCAAAACAGAGATGACACGTGAACCGAATATTTGCATGTCTTCTGTGTTTTGTACCCCCTAATGATTTTGACTACCAAATCACAAGGCAATTCTGATGGGACCATACAGGCCTTACAGCTGCTACACAGAGAGGATCCATTGTGCTTCTAATTTTTCCTTCCTTCTGACAGATCAGAAAAAGGGTAAAAAAAGAAAGATGATGTCAGCAAAGCAAAAAGGCAAAATAGTGTCCCAGTAATGAAGTGGGAACAGCATAAGAAGGCCCTATGAAGGCCCTATGACATAGGGGTGAGGTTGGAGCAGCAAGAGGAGACAACAGACTGACCCAATAACAGAGGTTGGAGGTGGAGGAAGCATGAGGAGGCCACAGAGTGGCACGACATCAAGAGATTGTGGAGGTGGCAGCAGCATAAGGAGTCCACAGAGTGGCATGACAATTAGAGATTGTGGTGGTGGCAGCAGCATCAGGAGGCCAAAGAGTGGCATGACGACGAGAGATTGTGAAGGTGGCTGCAGCATCATCAGGAGGTCACAGAGTGGCAAAATTACGGAGACTAGAGGTTGCAGCAGCATCAGGAGGAAGCCAAAGGAAGGCACAATGACAGTGTTGAGGTGGCAGCAGCATCAGGAGGACACAGAGTGGCACAATTCTAGAGTCTGGAGGTGGTGGCAGCAGCTTTAGGAGGAGGTCACAGAGTGGCACAATGACAGAGTGTGGAGGTGGCAGTAGCATCATTAGGAGGCCACAGAGTGGCACAATGACAGAGTCTGGAGGTGGCGGCAGCAGCATCAGGAGGAGGCCACATGGTGTCACGATGACAGAGTGTGGAGGTGGCAGCAGCATCATTAGGAGGTCACAGACTGGCACAATGACAGAGTGTGGAGGTGGTGGAAGCAGCATCAGGAGCAGGCTACTGGGTGGCACAATAACAGTGTGGAGGTGGCAGTAGCATCAGGAGGCCACAAAGTGGCACAATTACAGAGTCTTGAGGTGGCAGCAGCATGAGGAGGCCACAGAGTGGCAGGACTACAGAGTGTGGAGATGGCAGCAGCATCATCTGGAGTCCACAGAGTGGCACGATTATATAGTCTGGAGGTGGCGGCAGCAGCATCAGGAGGCCACAGAGTGGCACAATGACAGAGTGTGGAGGTGGCAGCAGCATCAGGAAGCCACAGAGTGGCACAATGACAGAGTCTGGAGGTGGCGGAAGCAGCATCAGGAGGAGGCTACAGACTGGCACAATGACAGAGTGTGGAGGTGGTGGAAGCAGCATCAGGAGGAGGCTACAGGGTGGCACAATAACAGTGTGGAGGTTGCAGTAGCATCAGGAAGCCACAGAGTGGCACAATTACAGAGTCTTGAGGTGGCAGCAGCATGAGGAGGCCACAGTGTGGCACGACTACAGAGTGTGGAGATGGCAGCAGCATCATCTGGAGTCCACAGAGTGGCACAATTACAGAGTCTGGAGGTGGCGGCAGCAGCTTTAAGAGGAGGTCACAGAGTGGCACAATGACAGAGTGTGGAGGTGGCAGTAGCATCATTAGGATGCCACAGAGTGGCACAATGACAGAGTCTGGAGGTGGTGGAAGCAGCATCAGGAGGAGGCTACAGGGTGGCACAATGACAGTGCGGAGGGGGCAGTAGCATCAGGAGGCCACAGAGTGGCACAATAACAGAGTGTGGAGGTGGCAGCAGCATCAGGAGGACACAAAGTGGCATGACAACGAGATTGTGAAGGTGGCTGTATTATCATCAGAAGGTCACAGAGTGGCACAATGACAGAGTGTGGAGGTGGCAGTAGCATCATTAGGATGCCACAGAGTGGCACAATGACAGAGTGTGGAGGTGGCGGCAGCAGTATCAGGAGGAGGCCACAGACTGGCACAATGACAGAGTGTGGAGGTGGTGGAAGCAGCATCAGGAGGAGGCTACAGGGTGGCACAATGACAGTTTGGAGGTGGCAGCAGCATCATCTGGAGTCCACAGAGTGGCACAATTATATAGTCTGGAGGTGGCAGTAGCATCATTAGAAGGACACAGAGTGGCACAATGACAGAGTCTGGAGGTTGCAGCAGCATCAGGCGGAAGCCAAAGGAAGGCACAATGACAGTGTTGAGGTAACAGCAGCATCAGGAGCCCACAGAGTGGCACAATGACAGAGTCTTGAGGTGGCAGCAGCATCAGGAGGCCGCAGAGTGGCACAATGTCATCGTCTGGAGGTGGCGACATCATGAGGAGGCCACAGAGTGGCACAATTATATAGTCTGGAGGTGGCAGTAGCATCATTAGGAGGCCACAGAGTGGCACAATGACAGAGTCTGGAGGTTGCAGCAGCATCAGGCGGAAGCCAAAGGAAGGCACAATGACAGTGTTGAGGTGACAGCAGCATCAGGAGCCCACAGAGTGGCACAATGACAGAGTCTTGAGGTGGCAGCAGCATCAGGAGGCCGCAGAGTGGCACAATGTCATAGTCTGGAGGTGGCGACGTCATGAGGAGGCCACAGAGTGGCACAATTATATAGTCTGGAGGTGGCAGTAGCATCATTAGGAGGCCACAGAATGGCACAATGACAGAGTGTGGAGGTGGCAGTAGCATCATTAGGATGCCACAGACTGGCACAATGACAGAGTGTTGAGGTGGTGGAAGCAGCATCAGGAGGAGGCTACAGGGTGGCACAATGACAGTTTGGAGGTGGCAGCAGCATCATCTAGAGTCCACAGAGTGGCACAATTATATAGTCTGGAGGTGGCAGTAGCATCATTAGGAGGCCACAGAGTGGCACAATGACAGAGTCTGGAGGTTGCAGCAGCATCAGGCGGAAGTCGAAGGAAGGCACAATGACAGTGTTGAGGTGACAGCAGCATCAGGAGCCCACAGAGTGGCACAATGACAAAGTCTTGAGGTGGCAGCAGCATCAGGAGGCCACAGAGTGGCACAATGACAGAGTCTTGAGGTGGCAGCAGCATGAGGAGGCCACAGAGTCGTACGACTACAGAGTGTGGAGATGGCAGCAGCATCATCTGGAGTCCACAGAATGGTACAATGACAGAGTCTGGAGGTGGCAGCAGCATGAGGAGGCCACAGAGTGGTATGACGACGAGAGATTGTGGAGGTGGCAGCAGCATCAGGAAGCCACAGAGTGGCACAATTACAGAGTCTGGAGGTGGCGGAAGCAGCATCCGGAGGAGGCCACAGACTGGCACAATGACAGAGTGTGGAGGTGGTGGAAGCAGCATCAGGAGGAGGCTACAGGGTGGCACAATGACAGTGTGGAGGTGGCAGTAGCATCAGGAGGCCACAGAGTGGCACAATGTCATAGTCTGGAGGTGGCGACATCATGAGGAGGCCACAGAGTGGCACGACTACAGAGTGTGGAGATGGCAGCAGCATCATCTGGAGTCCACAGAGTGGCACAAATATAGAGTCTGGAGGTGGCGGCAGCAGCTTTAAGAGGAGGCCACAGAGTGGCACAATGACAGAGTGTGGAGGTGGCAGTAGCATCATTAGGATGCCACATAGTGGCACAATGACAGAGTCTGGAGGTGACGGAAGCAGCATTAGGAGGAGGCCACAGACTGGCACAATGACAGAGTGTGGAGGTGGTGGAAGCAGCATCAGGAGGAGGCTACAGGGTGGCACAATGACAGTGCGGAGGGGGCAGTAGCATCAGGAGGCCACAGAGTGGCACAATAACAGAGTGTGGAGGTGGCAGCAGCATCAGGAGGACACAAAGTGGCATGACAACGAGATTGTGAAGGTGGCTGTATTATCATCAGAAGGTCACAGAGTGGCACAATGACAGAGTGTGGAGGTGGCAGTAGCATCATTAGGATGCCACAGAGTGGCACAATGGACAGAGTGTGGAGGTGGCGGCAGCAGCATCAGGAGGAGGCCACAGACTGGCACAAGACAGAGTGTTGAGGTGGTGGAAGCAGCATCAGGAGGAGGCTACAGGGTGGCACAATGACAGTTTGGAGGTGGCAGCAGCATCATCTGGAGTCCACAGAGTGGCACAATTATATAGTCTGGAGGTGGCAGTAGCATCATTAGGAGGACACAGAGTGGCACAATGACAGTACTGGAGGTGGCAGCAGCATCAGGCGGATGCCAAGAGAAGGCACAATGACAGGTGTGGAGGTGGCAGCAGCATCAGGAGCGCCACAGAGTGGCACAATGACAGGAGTCTTGAGGTGGCAGCAGCATCAGGGAGGCCGCATGGGGTGGCACAATGACAAAAGTCTGGAGGTGGCGGCATCATCGAGGAGGCCACAGAGTGGCACAATTATATAGTCTGGAGGTGGCAGTAGCATCATTAGGAGGCCACAGAGTGGCACAATGACAGAGTCTGGAGGTTGCAGCAGCATCAGGCGGAAGTCAAAGGAAGGCACAATGACAGTGTTGAGGTGGCAGCAGCATCAGGAGGCCACAGAGAGGCACAATGACAAAGTCTTGAGGTGGCAGCAGCATCAGGAGGCCACAGAGTGGCACAATGACAGAGTCTTGAGGTGGCAGCAGCATGAGGAGGCCACAGAGTCGTACGACTACAGAGTGTGGAGATGGCAGCAGCATCATCTGGAGTCCACAGAATGGTACAATGACAGAGTCTGGAGGTGGCAGCAGCATGAGGAGGCCACAGAGTGGCATGACGACGAGAGATTGTGGAGGTGGCAGCAGCATCAGGAAGCCACAGAGTGGCACAATTACAGAGTCTGGAGGTGGCGGAAGCAGCATCCGGAGGAGGCCACAGACTGGCACAATGACAGAGTGTGGAGGTGGTGGAAGCAGCATCAGGAGGAGGCTACAGGGTGGCACAATGACAGTGTGGAGGTGGCAGTAGCATCAGGAGGCCACAGAGTGGCACAATGACAGTGTGGAGGTGGCAGCAGCATCAGGAGGCCAAAGAGTGGCATGACAACGAGAGATTGTGAAGGTGGCTGCAGCATCATCAGAAGGTCACATAGTGGCTCAATGACAGAGTGTGGAGGTGGCAGTAGCATCATTAGAATGACACAGAGTGGCACAATGACAGAGTGTGGAGGTGGCGGCAGCAGCATCAGGAGGAGGCCACAGACTGGCACAATGACAGAGTGTGGAGGTGGTGGAAGCAGCATCAGGAGGAGGCTACAGGGTGGCACAATGACAGTTTGGAGGTGGCAGCAGCATCATCTGGAGTCCACAGAGTGGCACAATTATATAGTCTGGAGGTGGCAGTAGCATCATTAGGAGGCCACAGAGTGGCACAATGACAGAGTCTGGAGGTTGCAGCAGCATCAGGCGGAAGCCAAAGGAAGGCACTATGACAGTGTTGAGGTGGCAGCAGCATCAGGAGCCCACAGAGTGGCACAATCACAGAGTCTTGAGGTGGCAGCAGCATCAGGAGGCCGCAGAGTGGCACAATGTCATAGTCTGGAGGTGGCGACATCATGAGAAGGCCACAGAGTGGCACAGCGACAGAGTGTGGAGGTGGCAGCAGCATCATCAGGAGGCCACAGAATGGCACAATTCCAGAGTCTGGAGGTGGCGGCATCAGCTTTTGGAGGAGGTCACAGAGTGGCACAATGACAGAGTGTGGAGGTGGCGGCAGTAGCATCAGGAGGAGGCCACATGGTGTCACAAAAAGACAGAGTGTGGAGGTGGCAGCAGCATCATTTGGAGGTCACAGACTGGCACAATGACAAAGTGTGGAGGTGGTGGAAGAAGCATCAGGAGAAGGCTACAGGGTGGCACAATGACAGAGTGTGGAGGTGGTGGAAGCAGCATCAGGAGGAGGCTACAGGGTGGCACAATTACAGTGTGGAGGTGGCAGAGGCATCAGGAGGCCACAGAGTGGCACAATGACAGAGTCTTAAGGTGGCAGCAGCATGAGGAGGCCATAGAGTGGCACGACTACAGAGTGTGGAGATGGCAGCAGCATAATCTGGAGTCCACAGAGTGGCACAATTACAGAGTCTGGAGGTGGCGGCAGCAGCATCAGGAGGAGACCACAGAGTTGTCACAATAACAGATTGTGGAGGTGGCAGCAGCATCATCAGGAGGTCACAGTGTTGCACAATTAAAGAGTACAGAGGTGGCGGAAGCATGAGGAGGCCACAGAGTTGCATGATGACAGAGTGTGCATGAGGAGGCCACAGAGTGGCACAACGACAGAGTGTGGAGGTCGTGGCAGCATCAGGAGGCCGCAGAGTGGCACAATGACAGAGTGTGGAAGTGGCAGCAGCAGCATCAAGAGGATGCCACAGAGTGCCACAAAAACAGAGTTTGGAGGTGGCAACAGTAACATCAGGAGTCCACAGAGTGGCACAATGACAAAGTGCAGAGGTGGCGGTGGCAGCAGCATCAGGAGGAGGCCAGAGAGTGGCACAATGATAGAGTGTGGAGGTAGGTGGCAATAACAGTACCCGCTGACGATGGTGGGTGTAAGAAGGAGCACTTGGTATTAGATCTGTGGCATCATGCAGGTAGCAGCATCAGAATAGTAGCTGAGGCAGGTAGAAAGAAAAAACATGTCTCTTTTGTCAAGGTTTGGGTGAGGCAGCATGGATAATCTAATCAAATGTATCAGGCATTGGTGGGTGGAAATCCTGGCTGATCACCTACTGATTTTATATTGACAAAGGTCAATCTTTCCACATTTTGGGTGGACGGGCGAGTTCTTCTTGAGGTAACTATAGACTCAGCTGCACTAAACAACCGCTCTGATGCCACACTACTGGCCGGGCAGGACAGCTTTTCCAGGGCAAACTCTGCTAGTTGTGGCCACAAATCCAGTTTGGCTGCCCAGTAGTCCAGCAGATCTTCAATGTGGGGTGACAGGGTACTGTCCAAGTATGCCACCACCTGCTGATTCAGGTCCTGCTTCAGGTCTAGCTGCTGCTGGTGAATAGTTTCTTTAGAATGCGGGTGAAGAAAGCTATTCATCAGCGACTCTCCTCCTGCTTTTGATAGACCTAGTACTGCTCCTGCCACCCCACCCCAGCAGTCTTGGCAGTGGAACATGAGCTCAGAGGCTCCCCCCCCCGGTCGGATCTGCGAGAGGATGGACAATGGCGCAGATAGGCAGCGGCCACCTGACTACATAGGATGTCTCTATAGTAGTGTTCAGTTTGTCATCCCTCTCAGTGGGTGTAAAAAAGGCCCCCGTTTTTGACCGGTAGCGAGGGTCAAACAAGGTTGCATCAGCCAGAAGTCATCCCTCTGTCGAATGGTGACAATTTGGCTGTTACTACGCAAGCAAGTGAGCATGCATTGGACCATTTGTGCAAGTGAGGGGCTCTCTCCACTGCATACTGCAAAGGTGTGTCTGGGTCCTTTGCCTAATTTTTCTCATTGCTCTGTAGCTCCTCTGGCTGCTTCTGCTCCTCCTCTCCTGTCAGCTGTATAGAAAAACTACCCATTTTGCAACCCATTGCTTTTGCTCCAATGTCCTCCTCCTCCAGTTCAGCCTCCACAGGGCTCATGTGGCCATGAGATATAGGCGCCATGTCTCTAGTCCCCTGACCAGCCAGATTTACCAGCATCTGTTCCAGGATATCAAGCAGTGGAATGACGTTGTTCATCCCGTAGTCCTGGCGACTGACAAATATGTTGCGTCTGGCCAAAAAAGTGATCCCACACTCGGATATTCGCATGACCTCTTTTCATTGCCAGTATTTGGTTTGGCTCTCTCATCAAGCACGCTTGAAGAGGTACCTGAGATATTGTGCCCTGATTCCCAACCTCTTGAGCCTTCCCAGGCACAAGAAGATGATGGTGGTAAACCACAATCATTCGTTCATGAGGTGGATGATGATGAGACACAGTTGCCAATCACTGAGGTGGTGGTTAGGTCAAGTCAGGAGGATGAGCAGAGTGAGGAAGTGGAAGAGGAGGTGGTGGACGATGAGATCATTGACCCAACATCGGAACGTGAAAAGCCGAACGAGGACAGCAGTGCAGAGGGGGAGGGATCCGTAGCACAGCAACAGTCTCGAGAGGCAGTGGGATTGCAAAAGGGAGACGTCGGCCCACACTAAACAGACCCGCAACCGTTACACCGAGCACCCCCATGGGTAAATCTACCTTGCCAAGGGGTAGGTGTTCCGTAATATGGCACTTTTTTGAGGAAAGCACAGACAACAAAAGAGTGGTAGTTTGCAACCTGTGCCGTACTAAAATGAGCCAGGGGCGAGAACACTAGCAACTTCACCACCACCAGTATGATCCGCCACATGGCATCCAAGCACCCTAATAAGTGGGCTGAATGCCTGGGTCCGCACTCTGCATCTGCGGGTCCCACCACTGCCTCCACTTCCCCTGTGTTACGCACTGCTGGCCAATTCCCTGTCAAAGGCGCAGGCCCGGATGCCCCTCGCCCTGCACCTGGACCTTCGCATGAACCATTAGCAACAACATCCACTTCCCTGTCCCAGCGCAGCATCCAAATGTCAATAACACAGGCATTTGAACGCAAGCGCAAACATTCACCCACCCACAGGCCATAGCACTGAATTATTAACTTTAGAAATTACTGGCCCTTGAAATGTTGCCATTTAGGCTTATGGACACTGAGGCCTTCCGCAGCCTGATGTCGGTGGCCGTCCCCAGTCCCCAGCCACTATTTTTCACGCTGTGCCATGCCCGCCTTACACCAGCATATGTTCCAGAACATCATCCGTGCCCTGACCAACGCACTTACTGGAAGGGTCCACCTCACCACGGACACATGAACAAGTGCTGGTGGCCAGGGACGCTGCATTTCCCTGACCGCACACTGGGTGAATGTTGTGGAGGCCGGGAGTGAGTCGGACCCTGGGATGGCACAGGTGCTACCCACGCCCAGGATTGCGGGCCCTACGCCCATCAGGGTCTCTGCCAGCAGCTATGTTACTGGCTCCAACCCCCACTTCTCCTCCTCCGCCGCCTTCTCCTCCACTTCCACCTTCAGCAGCATTCAGCCATCAGTAGCTAGGTGGAAGCTGTGTAGCACTGCTGTGGGTAAGCGTCAACAGGCCGTGCTGAAGCTGATCTGCTTAGGGGACAAACAGCACACCGCCGCAGAGCTATGCCAGTGTATAAGGGACCAGACCGAGCTGTGGCTCTCGCCACTCAACATAGAAAAAGGCATGGTTTTGTCCGACAATGGCCGTAACTTGGTGGTGGCTTTGGAGCTTGGCAACCTGACACACATTCCATGCCTAGTCCACGTCTTAAACTTAGTGGTTCAGCGGTTTATCAAAACCTACCCAAATTTGCAGGAGCTACTAGTGAAGGCGCGCCGCTTGTGTGCCCATTTTGGCAAGTTGTCCACAGCTTCAGCCGGTCTGTCATTGCTGCCGCAGCCTTTGCGGCTTCCAGCTCACCGACTGTTGTGCGATGTGAGCACGCGATGGAACTCTACGTTCTACATGTTGGCCAGGGTTTGTCAGCAGCAGTGGGCAGTTGTGGAATGCCAGCTGCAACATGGCCGTCGTCTTTCCAGTCAACTGCCACTATTCACAAGCGAGGAGTGGGCATTGATGTCAGACCTATGTGAGGTTTTAAAAAACTTTGATGAATCCACACAGATTCGTCAGGTTAGTGGCGATTACGCTATTATCAGCGTAACCATTCCACTGCTGTGTCTACTCAAACGTTCACTGCTCACAATCAAGGAGGATGCTTTGAATGTGGCAGATGAGGTAATGGGGGAGGAGATGACACAGGGTGATAGCCAGACCTCCCCCAGTTCGTCTTCTCAGCACGAATTGGGCCAATGAAGAGGAGGAGGAGCTGGAGACACTTGCCTCTGCTACAGAGGCTAGTACCCATGGAACTGGGTTCAGCGTGGATGGGCAGAAGAGGAGGAGGAGGATGAGGTTATGGAGCGTCATTCTGAAGTTGACATTCACGTCTTGCCCGTTGATACTTTGGCACACATGGCTGACTTCATGTTAGGCTGCCTTTCCCGGGACCCTCGCGTTATACGCATTTTAGGTAACACAGATTACTGGGTGTTCACCCTTCTCGACCCTCGCTACAAAGAGAACTTCTCATCTCTGATTCCTGTGGTAGAGAGGACGAGTAAGACCGTGCAATACCAGAAGGTACTTGTTGACAGATTGCTCCAAAATTTTCCATCTGACAATGCGGCCGCCAGACTCTGTACTTCCTTAAGCAACCGAGGAAGGGAGACAAGGGGAAAACACAGTAGTTCCAACAGAGGCAGGGCAACACTTTCCAAGGCATGGGACACTTTCATGACACCCCGCCAGCAACCTCATCCTGAATCGTGGCCTAGTGCTACAAGGAGGGAAAAGTTTTGGAAGATGGTGAAAGAATACATTGCAGACCGTGTCAGCGTCCTAAATGATCCTTTAGTGCCTTACAACTACTGGGTGTCCAAGCTGGACATGTGGCACAAACTTACGATCTACGCCTTGTAGGTGCTGGCCTGCCCTGCCGCCAGGTGCTCTAAACCTGATTTGATTCACCTCTCAAAAATATGTGTTCCAAAAATGTTTCTAAATAGGATTGGCACTGTTATATGGATTATAAAGTAATTTATTAAATAACTTCCTTCTAGCAGCATATAAAATATTCAATAAAACATCAAAACATCAAACAAAGCTATATAATAAAATCAAAATTAAAATGTATAGACCAAATCACAATATTTTTTTCAAATGTGCTGTATAATCTCCACCTGTATATTCAATACTCTGATCCGACCAGTATATATAGCATCTACTACTGGGCGGATTGGAGAATTGAATATATAGGTGGAAATTATTCAGCACATAAAAAATTATTGTGATTTGGTCTATATATTTTAATTTTTGATTTTATTATATAGCTTTGTTTGATGTTTTGATGTTATACTGAATATTTTATATGCTGCTAGAAGGAAGTTATTTAATAAATTACTTTATAATCCATATAACGGTGCCAATCCTATTTAGAAACATTTTTCAGATAAAAATGAACAAGGCCTGGATTGCCCCTGACTTCTCCACTCCATCAGAGGAAAGCTGAGATGATGAGGAACAAAAATGCAATTTAAATGTATGCTTTATAATGTACTCAATCCACAAGATTCAATTTTTTTTTTACCCTTTTCACCTAAAAAAAAAAGGGTATATGTTTAAATCTTGTTTTTTCATCTGCCTCCTCTTCCATACAGAATATATATGCCCTCACTACAATGTTTTGTAGGGTTTGCTCAGCTTCAGGGAAGGCCCTCACTTTAAATGCTATATACCGTCTGCTCACCTGTAGGCCATCACTGCAATGATTTATGGGGTTTGCTAGGCTTCAGGCCCTCATCTCCAATGCTTTATAAGGTCTGCTCACATGTAGCCCATCACTGCAATAATTTATGGGGTTCACTAGGCTTCAGGCCCTCACCTCCAATGCTTTATACCATCTGCTCACCTGTAGCCCATCACCGCAATGATTTATGGGGTTTTCTAGGCTTCAGGCCCTCACCTCCAATGCTTTATACTGTCTGCTCACCTGTAGCCCATCACTGCAATGATTTATGGGGATCGCTCGGCTTCAGGCCCTCACCTCTAATGTTTTATACGGTCTGCTCACCTGTAGGCCATCACTGCAATATTTTTATGGGGTTCGGTCACCTTCAGGCCCTCAACTATAATGTTTTAGAGGGTAACCAGCTCTTGCTCTAAATGTTTTTGAGGGTCACCTGTAGGCCATCAATGATAATTTTTCAAGGTTGTGTATGATTCCCTCCTTTATGTGTAATATAGGGTGTATTGGAGTGCCTGTTCCTTGTAATGTTTGCCAGCCATCACTTAGTGCTTAAGCTTTATGAGTGCAGCAGTGTATTGTTACCAGTGGGGTACCTCAGGGATCTGTTCTGGGACCCATATTGTTTTATATCTTTATCAGCGAAATTGCAGAAGGCCTCAAAGGTAAGGTGTGTCTTTTTGCTGATGACACAAAGATTTGTAACAGGGTTGATGTTCCTGGAGGGATACACCAAATGAAGAAGGATTTAGGAAAACTAGAGGAATGGTCAAAAATCTGGCAACTAAAATTTAATGTCGATAAGTGCAAGATAATGCACCTGGGGCGTAAAAACCCAAGAGCAGAATATAAAATCAGTGATACAGTCCTAACCTTAGTATCTGAGGAAAGGGATTTAGGGGTCATTATATCAGACGACCTAAAGGTGGGCAGACAATGTCATAGAGCAGCAGGTAATGCCAGCAGAATGCTTGGGTGTAAAGGAGAGGCATTAACAGTAGGGAGGTGCTCGTGCCGCTCTACAGAGCACTAGGGAGACCTCATTGGGAGTATTGTGTGCAGTACTGGAGACCATATCTGCAGAAGGATATTCAGAGAAGAGCTACTAAACTAGTACATGGATTGCAGGACAAAATTTACCAGGAAAGGTTAAAGGACCTTAACATGTATAGCTTGGAAGTAAGAAGAGACAGAGGGGATATGATAGAAACTTTTAAATACATGAAGGAAATCATCACGGTAAGAATATTTAAAAGAAGAAAAACTGCTACAAGAGGACATAGTTTTAAATTAGAGGGGCAAAGGTTTAAAAGTAATATCAGGAAGAATTATTTTACTGAGAGAGTAGTGGACGCATGGAATAGCCTTCCTGCAGAAGTGGTAGCTGCAAATACAGTGAAGGAGTTTAAGCATGCATGGGATAGGCATAAGGCCATCCTTCATATAAGATAGGGCCAGGGGCTATTCATAGTATTCAGCATATTGGGCAGACTAGATGGGCCAAATGGTTCTTATCTGCCGACACATTCTATGTTTCTATGTTACCTGAACAATTGTAGCACCATGTGAATGAGGCCCTCCTAACGCACGGATGCTTCCAGCGGGCGGTCCTGTTGTTCTGGCCGGAGGCATCTGTGCGTCATCTCGCGAGACGCGAGATTTGCTGTGAAAGCGCTCGCGCACTTTCACAGCGGCGCGCAGCTCTGCAGTTACACTGTAGAAGTTAAAAAAACAAAATCAAACAGGTATATTAGACGCTGTTTTGTTAACAGCGTCTGATATACCTGCTACCTGGTCCTCTGGTGGTCCAATTTGCTGGGATCGACCACCAGAGGACCAGGTAGCTCTGTAAAGTAGCACCAAGCACCACACTACACCCCCCCTGTCACTTATTAACCCCTTGTTAACCCCTGATCACCCATATAGACTCCCTTATCTCCCCCGTGTCATTGATCACCCCCCTGTAAGGCTCCATTCAGTCGTCCATATGTGTTTTACGGATCCCCGAATCCACGGATCCGCAAAACACGGACACCAGCAATGTGCTTTCCGCATTTTGCAGATCCGCACATTGCCAGAACTATATAGAAAATGCCTTTTCTTGTCCGCAATTGCGTACAAGAATAGGACATGTTCTATATTTTTGCGGAATGGAAGTGCAGACCCGGAAGTGCGGATCCGCAATTCCGGATCCGAGCGGGACAAAGTCTGTCCCCATAGAAATGAATGGGTCCGCAATTCCGTTACGAAACAGAATTGCGGACGTGTGAATGGGGCATAAGGGTCCCTTATCACCGCCAGTTAGCTAGCTACTTGTTAGGTAGTTAGCGCCCAGCCCACCGCACCGCAGTCACTGATTTTGGCAGAGATTTTTTCATCCACATTGATTGATGTGAATGAAAAAATCTGTGCCGTTCGTTTTTTCTTTCAGCCCAGAGGCTGAACGGAATAAAAAAACCTCATTACCCGTATGCTCAATATAAGGAGAATGGCAGAAACTCCAAATGCTGGCCATACATGTAATGATTGTGGAGACCCTCAAATGCTAGGACAGTATAAATACCCCACAAGTGACCCCATTTTGGAAAGAAGACACCCCAAAGTATTCTGTGAGGGGTATGGTGAGTGCATGTAAAATTTTATTTTTTGTCACAAGTTAGTGGAATATTAGACTTTATAAAGAAAAATTGTAAAAAAATATATCATTTTCCACTAACTTGTGACCAAAATTTTTTTTTTCTGTGAACTCGCCATGCCCCTCACGGAATACCTTGGGGTGTCTTCTTTCCAAAATAGGGTCACACGTGGGGTATTTATACTGCCCTGGCATTTTAGGGGTCCTAAAGCGTGAGAATCCAAATGCGTAAAAATGCCCTGTGAAATCCTAAAGGTACTCATTGGAATTTGGGCCCCTTTGCGCATCTTGGCTGCAAAAAAGTGGCACACGTGGTATCGCTGTAAACAACAACTTTTTAAATTTTTTTATGCAAAGTTGTCAATTTACAGAGATATTTCTCTCACCCAACATGGGTATATGTAAAAATACACCGCAAAACACATTGCCTTACTTCTCCTGAGTACGGCGATACCACATGTGTGCCACTTTACTGCAGCCTAGATGCGCAAAGGGGCGTAAAGTTCAATGATTACTTTTAGGTTTTACAGGGTTGCTCACAATTTAGCCCCACCCAAATTGCCAGAACAGTAAACACACCCCACAAATGACCCCATTTTGGAAAGTAGACACCCCAAGGTATTCGCTGAGGGGCATATTCAGTCCATGAAAAATTTAACTTTTTGTCACAAGTTAGCGGAAAGGGAGACTTTGTGAGAAAAAAAAAGTCTATTTCCGCTAACTTGTGCCAAAAAGAAAATCTTCAATGAACTCGCCATGCCCCTCACAGAATACCTTGGGGTGTCTTCTTTCCAAAATACGGTCACATGTGGGGTATTTATCCTGCCCTAAAGCGTGAGAAGAAGTCTGAAATCCAAATGCGTAAAAATGCCCTCCTAAAATCTACTCGTTGGAATTTGGGCCCCTTTGCGCATGCTGGGTGAGAGAAATATCTCTGTAAACTGACAACTTTGTATAAAATAAATTAAAAAGTTGTCATTTACAGAGATATTTCTCACACCCAGCATGGGTATATGTAAAAATACACCCCAAAACACATTGCCCTACTTCTCCTGAGTACGGCGATACCACATGTGTGACAGTTTTTTGCAGCCAAGATGCGCAAAGGGGTCCAAATTCCAACAAGTACCTTTAGGATTTCACAGGGCATTTTTACACATTTGGATTCCAGACTTCATCTCACGCTTTAGAGACCCCTAAAATGCCAGGGCAGTATAAATACCCGACAAGTTACCCAATTTTAGGAAGGAGACACCTCAGGGTATTCCATGAGGGGCATGGCGAGTTCATAGAAGATTTTTTTTTTTTTTGGCACAAGTTAGCAGAAATATTTTTTTTTTTTCTTACAAAGTCTCATATTCCACTAACTTGTGACAAAAAGTAAAATTTTACATGTACTCACCATACCCTTAACGGAATACCTTGGGGTGTCTACTTTCAAAAATGGGGTCACTTGTGGGGTATTTATACTGCCCTGGCATTTTAGGGGTTTATAAAGCGTGAGAAGAAGTCTGGAATCCAAATGCCATGATAAATCGCTGCAAGTGTCACTTATGTGATATCGCCGTACTCAGGAGAAGTAGGGCAATGTGTTTTAGGGTGTATTATTACATATACCCAAGCTGGGTTTGAGAAATATCTCTGTAAATGACAACTTTTTAAAAAAATTTATACAAAGTTGTCAGTTTATAGAGATATTTCTCTCACCCAGCATGGGTATATGTAAAAATACACCCCAAAACACATTGCCCTACTTCTCCTGAGTACGGCGATACCACATGTGTGACACTTTTTTGCAGCCTAGGTGCGTAAAGGGGCGTAAAGTCCAACAAGTACCTTTAGGCTTTACAGAGCTGCTCACAATTTAGCCCCGCCCGAAATTCCAGAACAGTAAACACACCCCACAAATGACCCTATTTCGGAAAGTAGACACCCCAAGGTATTCACTGAGGGTCATAGTGAGTCCGTGGGAGATTTTATTTTATTTTGCCAGAAGTTAGAAGAAATGGAAACTTTATTATTATTATTTTTCCTCAGAAAGTGTCATTTTCCGCTAACTTGTGAAAAAAAAATGAAATGATACATGAACTCACCATGCCTCTCCGCAAATACTTTGGGGTGTCTTTTTTCTAAAATGGTGTCACTCTATTAGTGAGAAGAAAAGGAGGTAAAATTCATTTGGATGGTAAATTGTATGACCGAGCAATAAACGGTGAAAGTAGTGTAGTGCAGAATTGTAAAAAGTGGTCTGGTCATTAAAGGTGTTTAAGCTAGGGGGGCTGATGCGGGTATGTGATATACAGGCTGTATCAGAGTGTTTCTTCCTTGTAATTTTTGGCAGCATTTGCACTGTAAATCGAATTTAATATCCAGGAAATAATGTTTCCCAACAATTTCACCTCTAATTTTTTTTTTTTTGAGGGGCGGGATTTTGGGCGGGACATTTTCGCTATGTAAAAGTGGCGGACAACTGGGACAATATGGTTCCCAGCAGGACATTAGAGTTATCGATGTTATCTTTGGTTTTGTGCGTATTATTGTCAGTCTGTAAAAGTGGCATACTACTCAGACAACATGGTTCCTAGCAGCGACCAGGGAGTCCAAGATGCATCCAGACATCCTCCCCATGCTGTTCCTGAACCATTTTAGTAGTGGTTCCATCAATTTCTGACCTTTTCCTATGAACCAGACACCCTCCCCTCTTCAGAGCAGGGGGTGCCTGGTTTAATGCTCGGGTTCTCCCATTGACTTCCATTATACTCGGGTGCTCTGGAGCATCCTAATGTGTTCGGCCCGAGCATCCGTGCACTTGGGTGCTTGATCAACACTATACACATGTTATATATCACCGCATCCATAACAAACTGATCTATGAAAGGGTCATGTTTCTTTCCCTGCACGGTGAACACCATAAAAAAAAAAAAGTAAAACTATGATGAACCACGTCCATAACAACCAGCTCTATTAAAATATCACATGAACAAACCCTTCAGGTGAACACGATTAAAAAAAAAAAAAACTGTGCCAAAAGCCATTTTTTTTGTCACCATACATAACAAAGTGTGTAATACCAAGCAATCAAAAAAATCATATGCACCCTAAAATAGTACCAATCAAACCGTGATCTCATACAAGAAAAGGAGCCCCTACATAAGATTGTCGCCCAAAAAATAAAAAATAAAACTATGGCTTTCAGCATATGGAGACACTAAAAAATCAATTTTTTTAAAAATGCTTTATTATGTAAAACTGAAACAAACAACCAAAAAAGTAGTCATATTAGTATTGTCGCATCCGTAACAACCTGCTCTATAAAAATAGCACATGATCTAGCCTGTCAGATGAACATTATAAATAACAGAAAATAAAAACGGTGTCAAAACAGCAATTTTTTTGTTACCTTGCCTCACAAAAAGTGTAATATAGAGCAACCAAAAATCATATGTACCCTAAAATAGTATAACAAAACTGCCACCTTATCCTGTAGTTTCCAAAATGGGGTCACCTTTTTGGAGTTTCTACTCTAGGGGTGCATCAGGGAATTTTCAAATGTGACATGGCAACTTAAAATTATTCCAGTGAAATCTGCCTTCCAAAAACCATATGGCGCTCATTTCATTCTGTGCCCTGCCATGTGCCTGTACAGCAGTTTACGACCATATATAGGGTGTTTCTGTAAACTACAGAACCAGGGTAATAAATATTGAGTTTTGTTTGGCTGTTAACCCTTGCTTTGTTAGCAGAAAAACTGATTAAAATGGAAAATCTGCCAAAAAAGTGAAATTCTGAAATGTTATCTCCATTTTCCTTTAATTCTTGTGAAACACCTAAAGGGTTAACAAAGTTTGTAAAATCAGTATTAAATACCTTGAGAGGTGTAGTTTCTAAAATGGGGTCACTTTTGGGTGGTTTCTGTTATGTAAGCCTCACAAAGTGAATTCAGACCTGAACTGGTCCCTAAAAATTGTTTTTTGGAAATTTTCTTTAAAATTTTACGATTTGCTTCCTAACCTAATCTAAGCCTGCTAACATCCCAAGAAAAGAAAATGTAATGTACAAAATAATCCAAACATGAAGTAGACATATGGGAAATGTAAAGTAATAACTATTTTAGTAGGTATCACTATCTGTTTTAAAAGCAGAGAAATTGAAATTTTGAAAATTGCTAATTTTTCCAAATTTTTGGTAAATTTGGTATTTTTTTTATAAATAAAAATGAAATATTTGGACTCAAATTTCCCACTCTCATGAAGTACAATATGTGACGAGAAACAAATCTCAGATTGGCTTGGATAAGTAAAAGCATTTTAAAGTTATCACCACATAAAGTAACACGTCAGATTTGCAAAGAATGGCCTGGTCCTTAAGGTTAAAAGTGGCTATGTCATAAATAGGTTAAAGTGTTGCATGGCTAACACTTTGTTTCTTTGTTTTCTGTTCTTCTGACAGATCAGAAGAATGGAAAACAAAACGCTTACATCAATTTAAAAGGGTTTTCCAGTATTTTAGAACTGATGACCTATCCATTATCAATAATATCTGATTGGTGGGGGTCGGACACCCGGGGCCAAGGCCCATTAGCTGTGTTGACAAGGCAGCGGCTTACCGAGCACAGCACCATACATTGTATAGTGGTGGTGCTTGGTATCGTGCTCAGCCCCATTTACTTGGCCTAGGAAAATCTTAAAGAAGGCCGTGGCACTCACGGGAGAGCTGGTGCCTTCTGAAACAGCTGATTGGCGGGGTTCCCGGGTGTAAGACCCCCATAGATCAGATAATGATGACCTATCCAGAGGATAGTTTAATTAATTTTCTCCTCTCAACTATGTATATCTATACATATCTCCTTGCGCTTCAAAGGTCTATTTTCTCCATTAAGTTTTTGATGGTAGCTTAAAAATGTTCGATCAGTACTTTTTTATAATAAGACTTTCCCCTGCAGGAGTTGCAAACCGTTCAATCAGTGCATTTCTGTAATAAGATTTTTTTTTATCTGTTGCCGCACTTCCATCCTTACTTAATGATTCTCTGGAAAAAAACAAAAAAAAAAATGCAAGCTACCCTCCATTCTTAAAAGAAAGGAATACTCAGTGGCTCATACCAGGTGCCCAGCTCTTTCTGTCTAACAACTCTTTAGCAGAGCTTAGCAAAAAAAGCTTGCTTATCTGCCTGAGAGGCCTTGATCGGGTTACTATTTCTCCTTATGGAGGGTGCTGAGTATGCATGAAAAGTATAGTTATAAGCTAGTCAGCACTCGTCTGGGTTTCTTGGAAAAATATATTAGCACATCTTACATCTGCTGGCATAAGATAGGCTTAGGAAAGCTAATTTGCATGTATTTCCCAGAAACCCAGAGGGGTGTTGCCAGGCTTACAATACTCCTCACACATACAATGCATACTAGGTGCTCACTGTAAGGAGAAAGACTATGCCCCACACAACACATATATATTGTCAAGAAAACCAGTGTAGCTCTTGAAAAAAAAAAAAAAAAAACTTCTAGGAGACTAGAGAGTGTTATATACTAACGTTCAAGACAATTGGAGCATGTATGATTTAAGCAGAATTGATTTATACCTAAATTAAACTTAAAAAAAAAAAAAAAAAAAAACTTGATGATTGGACCTCAAGCAAATTTCAACAAATTCACTAATCTCTAGGCTATAATCACTGCCAGACATACTCCTTCCAGGTCAAAAGCTAAACATAATATGGTGCTTCTTCTCAGTCATCATAGGGATTTCCCTGCCTATTGGCCTTCTGGTTGGCTGATTAGGCTGTCTTTTAGCCTCTGAGGTAATCAAGGCAAGCCCTCCCTACCCTCACTTTCTACTAGTGTCATGTGATCCTTTGTATTCTTCTTCCCTTCTGTTTTCCCCACCAATATTAAGAGCAAAATGACATTGGGCGCAATTTTTATGCAAAAGCTTAACATTTTGTTTTCTGAAATTTGTAACTAATTTGATTCATTTAGAATTGATTCACTCATTCCTAATATAGACGTGAGTGATCTCCAAAGTCATTAATATAAACATTGGTGTTAATGCTTTATCCCTAAAAACAACAAAAGTTTGTGAGCATAAAATGCAAATTTCTCAACTTTCTCACTATTTTTAAAGCCAAAGACCTGTTTGGTGGATCTAGGTATCACTGCTAGTGACTCCACAATTGTATAGCTTTCTTAATGTCTTTGTTCCTCAGACTGTATATAATGGGGTTGACTAGAGGAGTAAATACAGTATATAGCAATGATAAGATTTTACTTATAGTAAGTGTTTGTCCTTTATTTGGGACAACATAAACACTGAACATGGTCCAGTAGAATATAGAGACCACAATGAGGTGGGAGCTACAGGTGGAGAAGGCTTTCTGTCTACCAGTACTGGATGGAATCCTTAAGACTGCTAAAACAATATAAGTGTAAGACACTACAATGATTGTGGTTGGAATGAACACAATTGGAATGCCAACTGAATAGATCTCCAAGTGAACAATGAAGGTGTCAGAACAGACAAGTTCTAGTAAGGGGATAATATCACAGAAGAAATGGTCAATGATATTTGATCGACAAAAATATAGCTTTGTTGTTGTAATGATGTAAGTCAAAATCATAGAACAGCCAAACAAACAACAGATGACAGTCAATATCAGACAATATCCATTTGTCATGATAGAGGTGTAACGTAGCGGATTGCAGATGGCCACATATCTGTCATAAGACATCACTGCGAGAAGAAGACATTCAAATGTTTCTGAAGCACATAAAAAATAAAACTGAGTAATACAGTCAATAAAAGTAATGGTTGCCCCATTATTCAGTAGAATGTTGAGCATGTTGGGGACAATATCTGTGGTCACCAAAATGTCACTTATGGACAGTTGTGAGATGAAGAAGTACATTGGAGTGTGGAGGTTCTTGTTCATGGACACCAGAGTGATGATCAGAAGATTCCCAAATATTGTCATACAGTAAACCACAAGGAAAAGAAAGAACTGTGAAATCCTTAATTCTTGACGGACTTGAAATCCTAAGAGGAAAAACTCTGTGACTGCAGTGAAATTGTTCCCCTAAAATTAGAACAAATACTAATTAAACAGAACAGTGAATTTTTACTTCATTTAACTATTAAGAGCTAAAATTAACCATATCTAAGTAATCGACACACATATTTTAAATATGGTGGGGTGTCCTGTTCCTTATATCTATGCCAGTGTATATGGAAAGTATACAGTTAAAGTGGTTGTTCACTGTCACTATTAATCATGGTGGTCATTTGACTAATCATATAATTGTTGCAGGAAGGACGTGTAACAACTGAAAGTGTGAATTGACACACAGAAGGTTTTTGCGAAAATGTCTTAACCTGTCCCATATATCTTTATGGGGCTTGTAAAACTCAATGCACATTCAAATAAATTGGAAGTCATGGAAGTCATACAAAAGATTTCCAACATTTGGATACGTCATAAAAGTGACAACTATCACTATAACATGGCTGATATTATCTGCAACTGGAGCATTGGGTGGCCAGAGGAAAGACCCCCAATATTTGTGTTGAATCTTTTTAAACAAATTCCAAATTTAAAAAGAAAAAAAAAAACTTTCAACTTTTGCTTTACAAATTACAGTACAGTATAAACCTAACAATTAAAAAGCTCTGTCTTTTCAATAGCAAACATGCAAGCTGCAATAGTAAAACAATAGTTTTAATAATTAAATTAATTGTAAAATAGTTTTAACTATTAAATTCCCACTACAAACAACTAAACTGTACCTTGTCCTGGAGGCCCAAAATATATCAAATCTGAACCAGTTAAGTTTAATTATTTAATCTCATTAAGCAGAACAACAAAAATCACATATAACCACAAAATCCCAGCAGAAGGAAAACAACTAAAAGGAAGAGAAAAAAAAAAATTCTAAACAGTTCTTTATGATACCTTAGAATTCCTGAGATGAGAATACATTGTTTATCATTGAGATTAAGATTTTAAATTGAAAAAGTAGTCCATAGACCTAAAATAAATTAAAATACTGATAAATTTAAGGTTCACCTCCAGTTATAAACACATTATCATAAATGAATAGTTATATGAATACAAGAAACTTTGAAATGTATCATGTATGCTTTCTTATGGGCTTCATTTCTCTTCCTGTCCTTCAGTCATCCTGTTATCTCTTGTTGCTTCTGTCTCAGTCTTCAGTTTCACAAACAAAAGTCTATGGAGAGAGGAAGAAGGAGCTGCTGCTAGCTAGTAAATGATTTATTACTTCACTGTGAATAATGGTAGAGCCGCATCCTACTAGCTAAGTAGAGTTAAAAGTACAAAGTATAGCAGCACTAAGTCGAAAGTTTGTGTGTCTCTCATAGTCTCATACATCAGTCTCCTCCTCCCCCCTTATCTCTCCATAGACTTTAATGATAAAAGCAGGAAAGAGCAAACCAGCCCGCTAAAAGCAGATAACATCTTTCTTTAATAAGCTACATTACAAAGTTTTTATGTTCACCAAAACTATTAATTTTTGAAAATTTGTTTTATAACTGAAGATATGCTTTAAGACATGGTTTACTTTCTCGGTATAGAACAAAAGGAAAATAAATTACAAATACTGAACATACAATTTAATAGTTTTTTTAAACAATTAAAACATAAAATATACATTTTTGTCTATATCAGTTGTACATTAAATAAGGGCAAAAGAGTTCAAGTTCTTAATTAAACTACAAGATTTTGCCTATTGTTTTAATAATCATAATCTACTTTCACACTTGTGTTGTTTTCCGGTATTGAGATCTGGCAGAGGAGACCGGAAAACAACGTTTCTGTATAGTCCTCATGCATTCTGGATGGAAAGAGATCCATTCAGGATTCATCAGGATGTCTTCCTTTTCATCAGTATTCCGTTTTGTTATCAGATACAAAAACGGTGCAAGCTGCAGTTTTGTCTCCAGTCATAAAAAACGAATCAGGCACTGTAAGGCAACGGTGACAGATCAGTTTTTTTTAGAAACCTAAAACACCAGATTCGTCACCCATTGACTTTCAATGCATTCATTTTTTTCCATTTTGATTTCACACCAACGCATCCTAACGGAACGGATGCATCCTGATGTGTAAAATCAAAACGGATCAGTTTAAATTCCGGTATTGAGATCCTCTGCCAGATCTTAATACCAGAATTAACAATGCAAGTGTGAAAATAGCCTTAGAAATCTACAATATCTATTTATCTATTGATTTACAAAGGTTTCCTTGTGATACTTACATCAGGTATTTTTTTGTCCTTAAATATTATTTTCAGTTTCTTTAAAAATTATCAATTGTGCTCGAAAGAAATATCCCAGAGTGAAATAATTTGAATTTTACATGACTGTCAGGCACTTGAATGGGAACCACATACAACAGATATTTATATAGAAAATAAACAGCAAGGAGCCAGGTCAGGTAAGGCAATATACGTCTCTAGAGTCTCATTTGTTTGGCAAATATAAAAATAAAACTAAGATTAACAACTTGATTTTGAAAATACGTGAGCAAATTCTATTTGCTTCATAATGTTTCTATAGAGAATATCAACAATAAGAAAAAAGATTACAACAAAGTGAATGAAAAGTTTTACAACTTTCTGATATACTTTTTTTTAGCTCACCACCTTTTTAAAATGATTTGATCACTGTAAATGACTTATAATATTCAGATTAAATTAATGCATCTATATTTCCTATATTTCTCGAGGCATGGTTAACACATACTTCCCTGAAAATAAAATATTCAGTAACCAGGCTTTTTGTGCCCACACTTCCAATATAATTTCCTTAGCTAAAACACCAGAGGTGACCAGAGTCAATAACAAAGAGGTCCACTAACTTTTTCTTCTTGCTCTGCAGAGGTTTACTCAAATTGTTAAAAAAAAAGGAAGATTGTATTTGTCTATAATTATGACTTAAATAAATGTAAGGGAAACTCCTGAGATCACTGACCTGAACATCAGCCAATAAATTGTGCTACCTAACATTATAAACCAACCCAAAGGGAAGGGGTGGGGGCAGAAAGATAGTCACATTTTAGTAAGGGTCAGAACAGGGGGGCAGAGCTGAACCAAATTAGCAGACAAGAGGTGAACCAGTATCACAAGCCACAGTTGGAGGGTTAATGAGCAAGAACAGGATTCAGGCACACAAGCACAGATTGAAGCCAGGACACTATACACAATCACAGGCACTGATTAGAATCACTGTCAGTTTTAAATCCCCACCTAGCCCTATGATTGGAAGCAAAGCAGATTACTGAATAATTATGCTTCCCATCTCTTCTAATGATTCTTCCAGGAAAGACAATCTGACAGATGCACACACAGCTCCTAATCTCCTCTAGCACTACTGCACGGACAAGAGCAGCTGCCACTGAGCACTGATGAAGCTGTATAAATAATGGGGCCCAGCAGGTCTTTGAAAGATGTATTTTCTTTTCAAAAATTTTTTTGGGTTTTATATAATCATAAAAACAGTAAACAGCAAAAAAAATAAAAAAAAAATGGGCACAGGTACACAGGTAGTAAAGCAATATAGGCACAAAAGATCATATGATAAAGAACAGATCATCATAAGATTGATATGTCAATATGTATATTCAATTAAAAGGTCTGTTGGCTCATAGATATAGCAACAACTTGCTTATCCAAGTAGTAAAAGGAAATATATCTGAGGCCTAGCTAAGGCGGGTTTTCACAGAGGTTTCCACAGAGAAGAGGCCAACACATAGTCGGTGCACCAATGACTAGAGATGAGAAAACACCTGGAAGTTTGGGTTTGGGATCCGAACTCGACCCGAACTTTATCCCGAACCGGAACTCCACTGAAGTCAAGGGGGACCCGAACTTTTAGGCACTAAAAAGGCTGTAAAATGGTCCAGGAACGGGCTAGAGGGCTACCAAAGGCAGCAAAATGTAGGTAAATCCCCTGCAAACATATGTGGATAGGGAAATGAATTAAAATAAAATAATTAAAAATTAACCAATATAAATTGGAGAGAGGTCCCACAGCAAGGAATCATGCTTCATATCACCCACCACTGGAGAAGGCCACTTTCAGTTATTTCGGCCCCAGCACCCAGACAGAGGAGAGAGGTCCCACAGCAAGGAATCATGCGTCATATCACCCACCACTAGAGAAGGCCACTTTCAGTTATTTCTGCCCCAGCACCCAGACAGAGGAGAGAGGTCCCACAGCAAGGAATCATGCGTTATATCACCCACCACTGGAGAAGGCCACTTTCAGTTATTTGGGACCAGCACCCAGACAGAGGAGAGAGGTCCCACAACAAGGAATCATGCGTCATATCACCCACTACTGGAGAAGGCCACTTTCAGTTATTTCGGCCCAGCACCCAGATCGAGGATACAGGTCCCACTGCAAGGAATCATGCGTCATATCACCCACCACTGGAGAAGGCCACTTTCAGTTATTTCGGCCCCAGCACCCAGACAGAGGAGAGAGGTCCCACAGCAAGGAATCATGCGTCATATCACCCACCACTGGAGAAGGCCACTTTCAGTTATTTTGGCCCAGAACCCACACCGAGGATACAGGTCCCACAGCAAGGAATCATGCGTCATATCTCCCAACACTGGAGAAGGCCACATTCAGTTATTTCGGCCCCAGCACCCAGACAGAGGAGAGGTTCATTCAACTTTGGGTTGCACCGCAAGATCATGGTAAAGTTAAAAAAATGAGGATTCAATAAAGAAGTGCCCTGGAGTACAAGAATATATGGTTGAGAGAGAGGCAGTTATAAATGTCTATTCTGCACACGGGAGGCACAGGTCTCGTGGGATCCATGCCTGGTTTATTTTCATGAACTTCAGCTTGTCTTAGTTGGCTGTGGACAGGCGGCTGCGTTTGTCAGTAATGACGCCCCCTGCCGTGATGAATACACGTTCAGACAAAACGCTGGCCGCCGGGCAGGCCAGCACCTCCAAGGCTTAAAATGCTAACTCTGGCCACGTGGACAATTTGAAGACCCAGAAGTTGAATGGGGCTGAACCATCAGTCAGTACATGGAGGGGTGTGCAGACTTACTGTTCAACCATGTTAGTGAAATGCTGCCTCCTGCTAACACGTTCCGTATCAGGTGGTGGTGCAGTTAGCTGTGGCGTGGAGACAAAACTTTTCCACATTTCTGCCATGCTAACCCTGCCCTCAGAGGAGCTGGATGTGACACAGCTGCATTGGCAACCTCTTGCGCCTCCTCTGCCTTCGCCTTGGGCTTCCACCTGTTCCCCTGTGACATTTGGGAATGCTCTCAGGAGCGCATCTACCAGCGTGCGCTTGAACTTGCGCATCTTCCTATCACGCTCCAGTGCAGGAAGAAAGGTGGGCACATTGTCTTTGTAACGGGGATCCAGGAGGGTGGCAACCCAGTAGTCCGCACTCGTTAAAATGTGCGCAACTCTGCTGTTGTTGCGCAGGCACTGCAGCATGTAGTTGCTCATGTGTGCCAGGCTCCCCAGAGGTAAGGACAAGCTGTCCTCTGTGGGAGGCACATCGTCATCGTCCTTCGTATCCCCCCAGCCACGCACCAGTGATGGGCCTGAGCTGTGTCGGGTGCCACCCCGCTGTGAACCTGCTTCATCCTCATCCTCCTTCACCTGCTCCTCATCCTCCTCGTCCTCCAGTAGTGGGCCCTGGCTGGCCATTTGTACCTGGCCTCTGCTGTTTCAAAAAACCTCCCTCTGATCCACTTCTAACAGACTGGCCTGAAAGTGCTAAAAATGACCCCTCATCCTCCTCCTCCCCCTGGGCCACCTCCTCTTCCATCATCGCCCTAAGCGTTTTCTCAAGGAGACATAGAAGTGGTATTGTAACGCTGATAACGGTGTCATCGCCACTGGCCATGTTGGTGGAGTACTCGAAACAGCGCAACAGGGCACACAGGTCTCGCATGGAGGCCCAAACAGTGGTGGTGAAGTGGTGCTGTTCTGCAATGCGACTGACGCGTGCCTACTGCAGCTGAAACTCCACTATGGCCTGCTGCTGCGTACAGTATCTCCAGCATGTGCAAGGTGGAGTTCCACCTGGTGAGCACGTCGCATATGAGGTGTTGAGCGGGAAGGCCGAAGTTCCGCTGTCGCGCAGACAGGCGAGCAGCGGCAGCATGTGAATGACGGAAGCACGCACAGATGGCCTGCACTTTATGCAGCAGCTCTGACATGTCGGGGTAGTTGGGAATGAACTTCTGCAAAACCAAATTCAGCACATGCGCCAGGCTCATAAGGCATTTATCAGAGGAATCTTTGTGTAACTAGGGGCATGTGGCCAAATAAGAGAGAGAAAAAAAGATTACTGGTCTCCTTACTACTATTGAGGACCTGGAGCCCAGAAATAAGACTACCCCTATATATTTGGACCGGCTTAAGGAGCTTAGGTTGCAACTCAAAGATTGTCTCCTATTTCGATATCAACAGAATCTGCAGAAAACTAAAGCTAAATATTACTCTCAAAACAATAAAGTAGGAAAACACTTACTGAAAACCCAACAGGTGAAGGCAAGAATTCCCCACATTATCTCGTCTAAAGATCACTCTAAAATCATAGACCCCCAGGCAATAGCGGACAGCTTTATGGAGTATTACTCCTCATTATACAATTTATCCTCTTCCTCTGGGTTACCTCCTAACCCTGCAGAAGTGATTGATTTGTACTTAAACTCCTTACATCTTCCTTCCATTTCCTCGGATACGTTATCAGAACTTAGTTCCCCTATCAGTACAACTGAAATCTTTAGAATAATAAAGTCCCTTCCCCAATTTAAATCACCTGGACCTGACGGTCTGACTAATTATTACTACAAAACGTTCCAACCCATACTTATCCCTCACCTCCAAAAAACCTTACAAAAGGGTTTTTTCTTCGGATCTATCCCATCTGAGATGCTCCCTGCGTTTATTGTTACCATTCCAAAGCCTGGGAAAACTCCGGATTCTCCCCAGAACTTCAGGCTTATATCATTACTTAATACAGACCTGAAAATATATGCAGGGATATTGGCCGAGCGTCTAGCACCTATAATACCTACCTTGATCAATAGTGACCAGTCAGGGTTTGTTAGAGGTAGACAAATAATTGGGAATACAAGGAGAGTATTGAACATAGTGGATCATCTGGAGGGATCTGGGGAAGGAGCAGTGATGGTGACCCTCGATGCAGAGAAGGAATTCAACCGCATTAACTGGTCGTTTGCCTTCTCTGTATTGCAAAAAAAAATAAAAAATCGGCATTTGTGGTCCGTTCCTGGGTGCAAGTAGGGCTTTATACAGTAATCCCTCAGCAAAAGTGTATGTCAATAACGTTTTGTCTTCCTCATTTACAATATCTAATGGCACCCGCCAAGGATGTCCCCTGTCCCCATTATTATTTATTCTATCCATTGAACACCTAGCTCAAGCTATCTGTAGGTCGGATCAGGTTGAAGGCATTAAACTAGGAGATAGGGAGCATAAGATATCCTTATACGCTGATGATGTAATACTTACCTTGAGTTCACCCTCTACATCGATCCCAGCGCTTATGCAGATTATCCGCCAATATGGTCAATTGTCCCTATATAAGGTAAATGAATCCAAGTCACAAGCCTTGCTGTTTAATATTCCACTCTCCCTTCTGTCTACTCTACAATCGGCCTTTCCATTACATTGTCAGAAAGAGAAAATCCAATATTTAGGAGCCAGTGTGACAAATAAGATACGCCTTTTGTATAAGGCCAACTATCTTCCTTTGTTGGAGGAGATTGGGAAGGATTTAACTCAGTATAACAAAAATGACATTTCTTGGGTAGGCCGTGTAGCGACCTTCCAAATGTTGTCCCTTGCCAAGCTCCTCTACAAATTTAGAACTGTGCCTATCCTTCTCCCAAAATCCTTCTTCTCCCGTGTTAATGCACTACTCTGCAGATTCATATGGTCCCCCAGGCACCCTAGGATCACTCCAAAAATTTTGACTAGACACAAGAGGGTCGGTGGCTTAGGATTACCTAAAATGCACGACAATTTTTGGCATCGCAACTAAGCTTCCTGAAAGAGTAGTGGGAGGGTAATATGCAACACCATTGGATCCATATAGGAAGCTATTTATCACCTGGCCATGACCTAAAGGCCTTACTCATTGCTGCCCTAGACAAATCAACTGCTTTAATAATTCTCCCTTATTTCCCCTCTAGTTCAGTTAATGTATGGAAAACTTTCCACTCTAGAGTTCAAAGGACTCAATTTTCAGTATTGGGTCATGCACCGTTGGGAACTTTGAGTCATTTCATCCCAGATCTAGACCTGTCCTCATGGGGCTTCAATGAAGCATTAACTATATCCATGTTGTTTGAGTCTTCCCAACTTAAGCAATTCTCATCCCTACACGAACAATATAATATCACCCACAAGGATTTTTACAAATTTCTTGGGATCCGACACCTCTTTCAGTCGAGAAACCCGTTTGAGGTTTCGGCTTGTAAAGAAACATTCGAAATCTGGAGCAATAGAAGCCCCCATTTGAAAGGTCTGCGACCCACGTATTCTATCTTGGGTTCCATGGGTACATTCGTTAAAAGTGCCCCGATACTCGCCTGGTCCTCCTCATTCTCATTTGTATCTTAAACCTTTACCTGTGTATGACACTATTAAGCTGCCGTTATGACCATGCTCAGATGGTGCCTAACTCCAGACAGGTTAAGCCACATATATCCAGGTACTTCCCATCTATGTTGAAGGAACTGTGGGGGTAGAGGTACCCTTTTCCACATTCTGTGGTCCTGCCCATTAATTCAGGGTCTGTGGAAGGAGAGTTTTTTGCTTCTCTCAGCAGTTTCTGGTAGACGTACAATGCCTTCTCTTAGCATTGCACTACTATTCCTCAATATTGGAGATTATCCCTGTGTATTGCGTACACTAGTCGGTCACACCCTCCTATCCACAAAGCTAGTTTTGACGCGCTATTGGAAAACTCCATCGATTCCAAACATTCAAGAGGTCAAGGACATGCTTAATACATCCTGCGTCTATGAGAAAATGATGGCTCATGTAAATCATAGCTACCCTAAGTTTAAAACTGAAAGGCAAATGTGGATTGCCTCCCCTTTCGCGACAGTATCGACCCTGTAATTTGCTATGTATCTGCATGTACTATGTAACCTTGTATATGCACTGAGAGTGCGGTTGTTTGTTTGTATGTCTGTTTAAATGTTTGTTCGTCATAATGTTTGTTTGAGATGCTGATTCAATTCTGGATATTGTGCATTTTCATAATACACATCACTCTAGGTATTATGTACCATGTTGATTTTTGTACAACGCGTCATATTATGTTACGTACTAGATGTTATAATGCTGGTGCTTTTAAGCGCCTCAAGAATGTGCTATGTTCCTTGTGTATGTTTGTTTTTATGCAAAACTCAATAAAAACTATTTTATCTAAATAGTATTTATTGTGCGGGTTACTTTGTAATTGTATCTAGGATCTACATTTCAAATTCCTTTATGAAGTATCTTTTATTCACCTAGACCATTGCTATTAGGCCTTAGTGAAACAAGCTTCGGATCATGGATCCAAACTCCATTTTTTTAAAACACTTAATTTGAGATGGTGTTTCCGTAGAGCATTAAAATGTATTGTCTTCGTGGAGGAAAACTTTGTCTCGCCCTTAGTTGCGCAAGACTTTGGTAAATAATTTCGGTATTCCTATCTCCTTATTTAAAAACATTTTAGAATAGGAATCTAAATTCAGCTGAGGTACTGGCTGGTACCTCGGTAACAAAGCCAACTTCGGATTTCTATTTTAAAATGTTTTTAAATAAACAGATAAGAATACCGAAATTATTCACCTAAGTCTTGCGCAACTCATTTTGCTATATTTATACTCTACTCAGAAGCCTTGGGCTGATGGGTGGGGAGTGCTCAATCTAGGCCCACGAGAGGCAGTTCGGTTAGTGTTAGGTACCCATCTGCAGAAGCCACCTTGATGCCAGTAGATGGGCCTGATACATTTTTCCTGTATAGTAGATACAGTACCACTTTAATCCAGAATAATCCCTAATGCCTAGTTCATATGTAATAGTGTGCTGTCTTATGTTTTTTGTTTGCTGTCTGCATGCTAGCTTTATGGATGTGCATCTGTGACTATGGATGTGCTAGTCCAAATTTTCTTGTAGTATGTTTGGAGCATAGCTCCCTCATTTAGATTGGGCACTCCCCACCCTTCTGCCAAGGGCTTCTGAGCAGTATAAATATAGCTGGTTCCTACACCACCCTAAACATTGTAGGCTTAGGTTAGGCCCAGGAGAGGCAGTTCTGTTAGTGTTAGGTACATATCTGCATAAGTCACCTTGATGCCGGTAGATGGGCCCAACATACGTTTGATCAAAAATGTGTGCAAAGAGCTTAAATTTTTTATGTATAGTAGAAATTAATAAATCTAGCAGAGGGACGTTAAAATGAAAACAACAAACAAAATGTTATTGAATTGTCTACTATTAAAACAAGGGGTGTCTACCCGATCACCCAGCTGAAGTGATCAACTGACAAAGGAAAACCTATGGGGTACCCCTACTAATAATCAGGTATATATTGTCATGTACACCTGAGGACGTATCCAATGTCATGGATTGATGGGCCCCATAGGTCCGCTAGACAGATAATCAATCACACACTTAGGAGATTGCAATTATGAGTTGAAAGTAACTTAGCAGGATACCCTAGCAACAGATGGAGATGGTGCAGGGTAATAATAATAATCACAGTAGATGGCAGCGCGCAATGCCAAAAACTGTATACACAAAATGTGCTTGGCTGGACCTGGAGGGAATGCTCTATTGCGGTCAAAGTGACAAAGACCACAACCCCTCAGTGGCAGTCACTAATCAATAGGCTTAACGCGTTTCTGTGCACTGGAGAGCACCTTATCAGGAGCACCAAAAAGAGAAGGGAAATAGCCTGCTAAAGCCAGTTATCCCCGTAATGGCATACTAGCTAAAAATACCAGTGATGGAATACTAACCTATTGAATGCCAGAGGCCATGCCTAGCGGTGTGCACGGCCACGGTGATTTAGAAAAATGGTGCCGGACAACCTCTGATATGAGGAGCGGCAGGTATCTCAGGACTGCAGAAGCAACTACAGGACAATGTAGTCCCTGCCTAGGGGCCATACCCTCTAATTTTAGGAAGGCCCACTGCTAAAGTAAAAAGCCCTGCCTGAGCCGTCTACCTCTAAAACCGAGGGGTGGTGTACTAATGTAGCAAGCATCCGGCACTATGATGGCCGTGGAGTGGCCTGCCGAACGCCGAAATTTAAAGGCAGACTCCTGCCCCGCCTCCTATTCCTATGACCCATCAGTGTGCCAACACGGCTGTATGTACACTGACTAGTCAGGAGGAACTATGTGAGCCCCGTGGTAAGCACATAAAGCGCTGCATAATATCAAGAGGAATATCAGGCGGCTTGACCAATGTACAGTAACATATTACAACAAGAGCGCACATTGGTGGAGATCAATAAGGAGGTAATACATGGCACAAAAAGGGGCAGAAATCACAGCTTATTACCGATGACCTAATTAACCATGTCAGCATGTAATATTGATAGCATACATATTATAAGAGGGAAGGGCTGAAAGTTGCAATTGGCATGTAGCAATATGGTGAGGATTGCCACATTACAACAATGTCCCTAAATGCAATCATATACAACTAGATATGTCTATTCCAGCAGGCATGGGCCTATCACCGACATGTTGCAGGACAGATGGGTGGAAAGTATGATTTTAAATACAAGGTGACAATCTGATACTCACTACTACCATCTTGTCTAACAACCACAAATTACCGCAACAATGTCTATGCATAAAGCACAGTCCAGCAGGTTTACATGGGCCATAGAATTTTCAACTGTAACAGACACATGGCAGAATTAACTACCTGATGTATGATTGCAAACGCATGCATGTTAGAGAGGCAAAAAGGTGATGCAGCCATATGCAATGTGGCAACCATGATAACTGTCACATTATCCACACATCACCGGACACATGCACCATTGCCAACTGCAGACATGTAAATTACCGTGAACCAAAAGGATATAAATAAGGAGGGGAAACAGAGATGGGGGAGGCGAGTAGAATACTCAAAAGAGAGTGATTGGACCAGTAACAACCTAAATAAAAGGCACATAGGAGATGGCAACATTTAGGACAAACGGTTTAATGGTGTTCAGGGTAAAGATCCAAGGGGCCTCTTTCTGTAGGAGAATGCAGTCCTTATTGCCACCTCTCAAGGTCAATCTAATCTGCTCGATCCCCTAAAATTTAATGGAAGAAGTCCTCCCATTGTCATGCTCCAATACATGGCGTGCAATTGGAGTGTCATTCGCTTTTACCACATCGGACACATGTTCCCCCATCCGACGACGTAGCTCCCTGGTTGTCTTACCAACATATTTCAAACCACAACAACATGTAAGCAGGTAAATAACCCCAACTGATTTACAGTTTATGAATGATTTGATGAAGTAGGTTTTATCGGCTGAGCTGTTGGAGAAAAATTTGGTCCTGTCGATATGCTTGCAAAATTTTCAGGACCCACATGGAAATGTGCCCTGCAGTGAGCTATGTAGCCAAGTCTGTTCTTTTGGTTGCTGGTATAGTCTAATGTGGAGATTTGCTCTTGGCAGATAGGTGCGGGTGCAGTATAGAGGCGAAGGAAGCGGATTTTCAATCATTCAACGGTGTTTTATTCACACTCTTGATACAGCAAAACAACAGTCCTTGGTGCAGGTTTACACAGTAAACAAAAACAAAAGTCCTTCAGGTGTTACACTCACACACTGCAGGTCAGGAGCGATCGCCTGTGCTCCTGAAAGCTGGGTCACAGCCAAATGTCCACGGCAGGCCTCTGTGCACGCTGTACGCCTGCTAGCAGCTTCCAGACTCAGGCTCAGCTACAAACTCCACTTGATGGAGGAATTTCCCCCAGCTGACAGTGCTGGCTGGGCTTTTAAAACCAGTCAAAAACCAGACCTGGATCGCGGGAAGCAACTACCCACCCTACACTTTAGTTGCTTCCAGTAAGAGCCAGCCCAGATTGGCTTTACAGCCATACTAGCTAAACAAGCTGTGTCCAGCAGCACTAGCTGCTGCTGACCCAAAAGAACAGGCTCTTACCTCACCGAGGCCAGGAAACTCGGTGACACGTACCTTCCGTCAATGACGGATCCCTGTGCCCTCTCACATACCTCCCCCCTTTGTTCAACCCTGACAGGGTGAACACACGCCAAACACTGTACTCGAGACAGGGCATCCGCATTTCCTTGCAAGCGGCCTGCCCTGTGTTCCACTGTGAACTTGAAGTTCTGCAGAGACAAGAACCATCTGGTGACCCGAGCATTCCTGTCTTTCGCCTGGCACATCCACTTTAGAGGGGAATGGTCGGTCACCAGACGGAACTTTCTCCCTAGCAGATAATAGCGGAGAGACTCTAGTGCCCACTTGATGGCCAGGCACTCTCTCTCCACTATACTGCACCTGGTCTCGGCTGGGGTGAGTTTGCGACTCAGGAAAACCACTGGATGCTCCTCCCCATTGATTTCCTGAGAGAGTACAGCCCCGAGGCCCACTTCAGAGGCATCGGTCTGTACCACAAATTCTCTCTTGAAGTCGGGCGTCACCAAAACCGGGGACCCACACAGGGCCGACTTCAGAGCAGAGAAAGCCTTTTCCGCCTGCTCATTCCACTGGATCGACACTGACCTGCGTCCCTTTAAAAGGCTTGTCAATGGAGCAGCAATTGTAGCGAAGTTGGGAATAAACCTCATGTAGTATCCCACCATGCCCAGGAATGATTTTACTTGCCGCGTAGTGACAGGTCGGGGCCAATTCTTAATTGCCTCAATTTTGTTTACCTGAGGTTTGACCACCCCCCGCCCAATGACATACCCTAGGTATTTGGTCTCTTCTAACCCTATCACACACTTTTTTGGGTTAGCAGTTAAGCCAGCTTTCCTAAGGGAGTCCACTACGGCCTGTACCTTCGGTAGGTGACTCTCCCAGTCGGTGCTATGGACAACGATATCATCCAGATATGCTGAGGCATACCGTCGATGTGGACGGAGCACAATATCCATTAGCCTTTGAAACATGGCGGGGGCGCCATGTAGACCAAAGGGTAATACCTTGTACTAATACAACCCCTCCGGTGTGATAAAGGCAGTTTTTTCCTTGGCAGCCTCCGTTAAGGCTACCTGCCAGTACCCTTTGGTGAGGTCCAAGACAGAAAAATTCCTGGCTTGGCCCAATTTTTCAATGAGCTCATCCACCCTCGGCATGGGATATGCGTCAAACTTGGACACCTCATTCAGCTTGCGGAAATCGTTACAGAACCTCAATGTCCCGTCCGGCTTGGGTATTAAGACTATCGGACTGGCCCAATCACTTTTTGACTCCTCGATGACACCTAACTGGAGCATTAGCTGCACTTCCTTCACAATGGCTTGTCGCCGAGCCTCGGGTACCCGGTACGGCTTTAACCGGACTTTGGCCTGAGGCTCAGTGATAATGTCATGCTGGATTAGGGATGTGCGCTCAGGGAGGTCCGAGAACACATCCGTGTTCCGACTAATGAACTTCTTAACTTCCTGGACCTGTTTGGAGGACAGGCTATCTGAAATTTTTACGGTGGCTGCTGCTTCCCGAACTTCGAGGTGAGGGGCTGGATCCTTCTCACCTAGAAGCCCTGGCCGGGGGCTGTCATCGCTGGACGAGTCCCTCCCTATCCTTCCATGGCTTCAGTAAATTCACATGATACACCTGCTCCGGCTTCCGCCGCCCTGGCTGGTGCACCTCGTAATTTACTTCCCCTACTTTCTCGAGCACTTCATAGGGCCCCTGCCACCTAGCTAGAAATTTGCTGTCGAGGGTGAGTACCAGAACTAAAACTCGGTCTCCGGGATTAAAGTCTCGTACCCGAGCCTGACGATTATAGACTCTACTTTGGGCCTGTTGTGCTGCCTCCATATGCTCCCGGACCAGCGGTAACACCCTCTCCATACGTTCCTGCATCTGGGTAACATATTCAATAACGCTTTTGTGGGGGACGGGCTGTTGTTCCCACGCTTCCTTAGCGATGTCCAACAGGCCCCGTGGGTGTCTACCATAAAGCAGTTCGAAGGGTGAGAACCCAGTAGAGGCCTGGGGCTCTTCTCGCACTGCAAACATGAGATAGGGCAGAAGCAGATCCCAGTCCTTCCCATCTCTAGACACCACCCTTTTTAACATATTTTTTAAAGTTTGGTTAAATCTTTCAACAAGGCCGTCCGTTTGCGGATGGTAAACGGACGTCCGTAATTGCTTTATGTGCAGCAGTTTACACAATTCCCTCATAATCTTAGACATAAAAGGGGTCCCTTGGTCCGTCAGAACCTCCTTAGGTAGGCCCACCCGGGTAAACATCTCCATTAACTCCTTTGCAATGAGCCTAGCCGATGTGTGTCGAAGAGGCACCGCCTCTGGATATCGAGTAGCATAGTCCAGAATCACCAGGATATGTTGGTGACCCCTAGCAGACTTCGGTGCGGGTCCGACCAGATCCATGGCAATACGCTCGAATGGGACCTCAATTGTGGGAGAGGGACCAGGGGACTTCTGTAATGCGGCTGGGGGCTATTTACCTGACAGGTCGGACAGGACTTACAGAACTCCTCTACTTCCTTAAACAAACCGGGCCAGTAAAATCGCTGTAGTACGCGGTCCTGCGTTTTCTGCCACCCCATGTGTCCCCCAAGAACATGTTGGTGGGCAAGCTCCATAACAAGCTTGCGATATGCAGTGGGCACCACCAACTGTTCAACTGGCTCACCTCGGATTAGGTTCACCCGATACAACATATCCTGAAGAACAATAAATCGTGGAAACATTAATTCAGCCCCAGGTTTCTGGGGTTTACCATCAATCATTACGACACTTTCCCAGGCCCTGGTTAGGGTTTGGTCCCGGTGTTGTGCGGTCCCAAAATTTCCCCCAGGAGACATTGAGGTCTGCCAACTCAGGTCCCAGTGGCAAGTCCTCCGTGTCTTCCACCATTACACTCAGTGGGGTTGTCTCCCCCTCTACCGCTGGAGCAGTGGTCACCCCTACCGCTGGCCCTTCAGATTCGGGCTCCCAGGGTCCTGGCCTTCCAGTGGTATCAGGCCACTTTTTCGAAGACTGCCAGGTAGGTCTCAGCATCATCCTCGGGGGTCATCTTGGGAATCGCTGCACGGACCGCTTTCCGGGCATCATGGGCACGGTGAGAGGCTCCAGTCGCTTGCAAAGCCATTACATGTTGCAACAGCAGCTGGTTTGTCTCCTGCTGCTGCTTGTTGGCCTCCCGCTGCTATAAATTGGCCTCCACGAGAGCCTTTACAACTGCCTCCATCTTGTCAGGGTTCACGTGTTGAAACTTTGCCGGCTTGACATATGACATTCACTTAGGCAAAAACGAAACTTCAGCGTTTACGCCAGCCTCACTGCGCATGCCCGCATCCGACACCAAATGTGGAGATTTGCTCTTGGCAGATAGGTGCGGGTGCAGTATAGAGGCGAAGGAAGCGGATTTTCAACCATTCAACAGTGTTTTATTCACACTCTTGATACAGCAAAACAACAGTCCTTGGTGCAGGTTTACACAGTAAACAAAAACAAAAAGTCCTTCAGGTGTTACACTCACACACTGCAGGTCAGGAGCGATCGCCTGTGCTCCTGAAAGCTGGGTCACAGCCAAATGTCCACGGCAGGCCTCTGTGCACGCTGTACGCCTGCTAGCAGCTTCCAGACTCAGGCTCAGCTACAAATTCCACTTGATGGAGGAATTTCCCCCAGCTGACAGTGCTGGCTGGGCTTTTAAACCCAGTCAAAAACAAGACCTGGATCGCGGGAAGCAACTACCCACCCTACACTTTAGTTGCTTCCAGTAAGAGCCAGCCCAGATTGGCTTTACAGCCATACTAGCTAAACAAGCTGTGTCCAGCAGCACTAGCTGCTGCTGACCTAAAAGAACAGGCTCTTACCTCACCGAGGCCAGGAAACTCGGTGACACGTACCTTCCATCAATGACGGATCCCTGTGCCCTCTCACACTATGCACAGGAAAATCACGTAAATTTTGGTTCCTGCGATATGTGATGGTCGGCCTTGGTGGAATCAGGCTCCCAATGTCTGGAATCTGATCTGAGAACATCCCAGTTGTTCGCTAGTACACGGCACACTGCATCATGCACGCTGTCATAAGTGCCAATGATTCTGATTGTATTGTCACTCTGTTCCCTATTTTTTGGGGATAACAACTGGTCTCTATTGACACTCAGTGCATGATGGTATGCTTGTTTCAGTACATGGTGCCGATAACCACGACGCTGGAACCTAGTTTGCAACTCACCCGCAGCAAACATAAAATCAGCCAATTGTGAGCAGTTTCTTCTCACCCTCAAATATTGTCCCTTGGGTATCCCTTTTCTAAGGGCAAGAGGGTGCCCACTCTCCCACTTTAATAAGTTATTAGTTGTCGTGGGTTTTCTGAAAACGTTAGTGATAATTTGGCCAGAGCGACTGAGTGAGATGGCAAGGTCCAAGAAGGAAATATATCTTTGATTGATCTCAGATGTGAAATACAGTCCCAATTGATTGGCATTGAGAATGGCAACAAATTATTGATAGGCTGCATTGTTGCCCCCCCAAAGGATAAGCACATTGTTGATGTATCTTACCCAAAGGGGGATCATGATGGTGAATTGCTTCAGACGATCAGCAAAGACCACTTCTCTCTCCCACCAGCCCAGGCAGAGATTTGCAAAAGTTGGGGCACAAGGGCTGCCCATAGCAACTCCCCTGAGCTAGTGGAAGATATCGCCGTCAAACAGAAATACATTATGTGTAAGGATGAACTCCAGGAGTTCCATAATGAATTCATTGTGGCCTCTACAGTGATCACCCATCTGTTACAAAAATGAACAAATCGCCCTACAGCCCAAATCGTGAGGGATTGAGATGTAGAGCGCTTCGACATCCAGACTGGCCAATTGCATGCCTTCATCACAGTGGATACCATTATGGCGTCCCAAAACCTCCATCGTATCCCTCACATAGGAGGGTAGACTGGTTACGAAAGGGCGCAAGACATGATCTACGTAGGTACTGATATTGGCGGTCAGACAGTTGGTCCCTGAAACAATTGGCCTCCCCTTCAAGGGATCACAGCCCTTGTGGATTTTGGGGAGACAATAAAAGGCGGCCGTAACAGGGTGCTCAGGTAAAAGATATGCGATGTACGTTTTATCAGTCTGTTCTACAGGTCTCTATTCAGGATGATGGATAGTTCCTTGTGAAGAACTGATGTGGGATCTGATGACAGCCGCTGATAGGTGAGTTTGTCATTGAGTACTCTCATACACATGGTTTTATACTGCTCGTGATTCAAAATGACAATATCCCCTCCTTTATCAGAAGGTTTAATCACCAGATCCATGTCCTGCTGGAGTCCCTGTAGTGCAGACTTCTCCTGAACAGTAAGATTGTCTGGACAGCTGCTGGGTAAACCATACAATTGTGAATCTAATTGACATAGTTTATTGGATACCACAGAGACAAAGGTATCAATGGGGGTGCAATCGCTGAGAGGGGGCATCTTAGTAGAAGGTAGCAGCAAATTAGTGAATGGACCCTCACCTGGGACCCGTTGCCCTTCTGTAAAAAGATCTGCCAAAAGTTGAACATCAGGCAGATCAGAGATATCAATCCCCAATTACTCGCATTTTCTGCGATCATGGGTGGCGAAGAATTTGCGCCATTTAAGTTTACGCGCAAAAAGATTAAAATCCTTCACCCACCCAAAACAATCAAATCTCCGCATGGGGACGAAGGATATCATTTCTCAGTATCTCCATCTCCATCAGAGTGAGTGAACGGGGTGACAGATTAATAATTTGGAGATCATCCTTATTAGTGATGGAGAGGACAACATTTTGGGAGGGTCAGGTGGAGCTATTGCTTGTTCCTGAGTAGGTAATCGGAGACTGGGGGGGAATACCTATTAGTATTACCACTTCTCCCACCTCATCAAAGTAGGAATTATACTACTTTAATCCAAAATAATCCCTAATCGTTAGTAGTGAGGGCCGCAAATATTCGAATCACAAATTTTAATCGCGAATATTGCCACTTCGAGAATCTGCGAATATTTAGAATATAGTGATATATATTCGTAACTTTCGAATCTAGATCTTTTTTTTCATCTGAACCAATGATCCCTCCTTGCTTCTTACTTGTGGGCCAATGAGAAGGCTGCAATGTCTTTGTCTGAGCTTAGCAACATCCCTAGCAACCAATAGGAAAGTTGCCTACCCCTTTAGTATATAAGAACCTCTCCAGCAGCCATTGTATTCAGTATTTTTCAGTTCTGAGAGAGAAAGCAGTGTTATTGCTGTGCTCTCTGCTTTCCTGTGTCATTACATTAGATAGTTAGTTAGTTGGCTTCTATATATTGTGGGGAGTCGCTCTGGTAGATAGCGGTGCGGGTGCAGTACCGAGGCAAAACAAGGAGTCCAGAATGTGCAATAAACAGTGTTTTATTCACACTGACACAAAAATAAACGACAAACAGTCTCTTGGCGGTAATTCATGCACATCAGAAATAAGAAGGCAAAACAAAACAGGAGCACAGGTTCAGTCACCTGGGAGGTTTAGGTGCAGGTTCGCTCCAGGCTGTCGGCCCAGCCGCAGGAGAATCCACCTTCAGGGTGCCAGGAACAACAACACCTCCTTGCTGAGCTCTTTCCTCTAAGTCAGAGAACTCCACAGCCCTGTTTGCAGCTCCAGGACAATCACCACCCAGCTGCTAAGGAGGCTGCCTTTTTAAAGGCCCGGATAAAGTCCGGCCTGGACCGTGGGGAGTAGGCACCCACCCAGCTCTTTGCCTACTCCCAGTAAGAGCCGGCCCGGATTAGCTTTGCAGCCAAACTAGGTAACAAAGTCAAACAGCACTAGCTGCTGCAGACACAAAAAACCCGGCTCTCACCTCACCGAGGCCAGGAACCTTGGTGACACGTACCTGCCATCGACTATGATACCTTGCACCCTCTTACACACCCCCTTTGTTCAACCCTGAGGGGTGAACACACGTGAGGCAGTGGACGCGGGACAGGGCATCTGCGTTACCCTGCAAGCGGCCTGCCCTGTGTTCCACGAAGAATTTGAAATTTTGCAGGGATAGGAACCACCTGGTGACCCGAGCATTCCTCTCCTTGGCCTGACTCATCCACTTGAGAGGGGAATGGTCGGTCACCAGACGGAACCTCCTCCCTAACAGGTAGTAGCGGAGAGATTTGAGTGCCCACTTAAAAGCCAGGCACTCCCTCTCCACTATACTATACCTGGACTCGGCGGGACTGAGCTTACGGCTCAGGAAGACAACGGGATGTTCTTCCCCGTTGACCACCTGAGACAGTACAGCACCGAGGCCTACCTCCGAGGCGTCGGTCTGTACGACGAACTCCTTGTTGAAGTCGGGTGTCACCAAAACCGGGGACCCACACAGGGCCGACTTCAACGCGGAGAAAGCCTCCTCCGCCTTCTCACTCCAGCTAACCCTCCCAGACTTTCGCCCCTTCAACAGATCTGTCAATGGCGCTGCTATTGTGGCAAAGTGGGGCACAAACCTCATGTAGTATCCTACAATCCCCAGGAACGACTTTACCTGCCTGGTGGTGACCGGTCGGGGCCAGTTACGAACGGCTTCTACCTTAGCTACCTGAGGTTTGATGACTCCCCGCCCGATTACATATCCCAGATATTTGGTCTCTTCCAACCCAATCGCACACTTTTTTGGATTGGCGGTTAGTCCAGCTTTCCTCAGGGCATCCACTACCGCCTGCACCTTGGGTAAATGGCTTTCCCAGTCGGTGCTGTGGATGACTACATCATCTAAGTAGGCCGAGGCGTACCGACGATGTGGTCGCAGCACTATGTCCATTAACCTTTGGAAGGTGGCGGGGGCGCCATGCAGGCCAAAGGGTAACACCTTGTAGTGATACAGGCCCTGCGGGGTAACAAACGCGGTTTTTTCCTTAGCCGACTCCGCTAAGGGTACCTGCCAGTACCCTTTAGTGAGGTCCAGCACAGAAAAATAACGGGCTTGTCCTAAATTTTCAACAAGCTCGTCTACTCGGGGCATGGGATACGCGTCAAACTTGGATACTTCATTTAACTTGCGAAAGTCGTTGCAGAACCGCAACGTCCCATCCGGCTTGGGTATTAGGACTATGGGACTGGCCCACTCACTTTTCGACTCCTCAATGACATCGAGCTTCAACATTAACTGCACTTCCTCCGCGATGGCCCGCCGCCGAGCCTCGGGTACCCGGTATGGTTTTAACCGGACCTTGGCCTGAGGCTCAGTGACGATGTCATGTCGGATGAGAGACGTGCGGCCAGGGAGGTCCGAGAACACATCCGTGTTCCGACTGATGAACTCCCTGACTTCTTGAACTTGTTTGGAAGACAGGCTGTCTGCAATTTTTACCGTGGTTACGGCTTCACAGGCCTCAAACTGTGGGGCTGGACCCTTTTCACCTAGAAGCCCTGGCCGGGGCTGTGGTCGTCGGCCGTGTCCCTATCTTTCCACGGCTTAAGTAAATTCACGTGGTACACCTGCTCCGGCTTGCGCCGCCTGGCTGGTGTACTTTGTAATTTACTTCCCTACCTTCTCGATCACCTCATAGGGGCCCTGCCACCTAGCTAGGAATTTGCTGTCAAGGGTGGGTACCAGAACCAGAACCCGATCTCCCGGATTGAAGTCCCGTACCCGAGCCTGACGATTGTACACCCTACTCTGGGCTTGTTGCGCTGCCTCCATATGCTCCCGGACCAAAGGCAACACCCTTTCCATCCGTTCCTGCATCTGGGCGACATACTCAATGACACTTTTGTGGGGGACAGGCTGTTGTTCCCATGCTTCCTTGGCGATATCCAACAGGCCCCGAGGGTGTCTGCCATAAAGCAGTTCGAAGGGCGAGAACCCAGTAGAGGCCTGGGGCATCTCTCGCACTGCGAACATGAGATAGGGCAGAAGCAGATCCCAGTCCTTCTCATCTCTAGACACCACCCTCTTTAACATAGAGTTTGGTTAAACCTCTCCACAAGACCGTCTGTTTGCGGATGGTAAACGGACGTCCGTAACTGCTTTATACGCAGCAATTTACACAGTTCCCTCATTACTTTGGACATAAAAGGGGTCCCTTGGTCTGTCAGAACCTCTTTTGGCAGGCCCACCCGGGAAAACATCTCCAATAACTCTTTGGCAATGAGCTTAGCTGAGGTATGTCGCAGAGGCACCGCCTCCGGATACCGAGTGGCATAGTCGAGAACTACCAGAATGTGTTGGTGGCCCCTGGCAGACTTTGGTACAGGCCCACTAAATCCATAGCGATTCGCTCAAACGGTACTTCAATAATTGGCAGAGGTACCAGAGGACTACGGAAATGTGGCTGGGGCTAGTTATCTGACAGGTTGGACAGGACTTACAATAATTTTCTACCTCCTTGAACACACTGGGCCAATAAAACCGCTGCAGTATGCGGTCCTGGGTTTTCTGCCACCCCAGGTGTCCCCAAGAACATGTTGGTGGGCAAGCTCCATGACAAGCTTGCGATACGCTGTGGGCAATTCACTAACTGTTCAACAGGTTCACCTCGGATTTGGTTCACCCGATACAACATATCCTGCAGAACAATAAATCGTGGGAACATTAATTCAGCCCCTGGTTTCTGGGGTTTACCATCAATTTCCAGCACATTCTCCCAGGCCCTGGTTAGGGTTTGGTCCCGGTGTTGTGCGGTCCCAAAATTTTCCCCGGAGACATTGAGGTCTGCCAACTCAGGTCCCGGTGGCAAGTCCTCCGTGTCTCCCACCATTACACTCAGTGGGGTTGTCTCCCCCCCACTACCGCTGCAGCAGTGGTCACCCCTACCGCTGGCCCTTCAGACTCGGGCTCCCAGGGTTCTGGCCTTCCAGTGGTATCCGGCCACTCTGCTAGGGTTACCCCTGTCTCAGGGCTATTAGACACTTTCACCTCAGGCCACAGTGACGGAAAACCAGGGAAGTCTCTCCCAATTATCAGTTCATAGGGTAGCTTTGTGTAGATCGCCACTTCACAAGTCCAGGTGCCGGCCGCCGTGGACAGAGACATTACAGCAGTGGGATAGTCCTTTAAGTCTCCGTGAATGCACACCACACCCACTTTCCGGCCCGTATACTGGGTGGGCTGTACCAGGGCAGCACTTACCAGGGTTACCAGGCTCCCTGAGTCCAACAGCGCCACTGCCAGGTTATCCCCGACTTGCACCTGGCACAGATGACGATTGTCTATTGTCTCGGGGTGCCGGTCGCACACAGTCTCCGGGCGCATAAGTGAGTGGAGACCCCCGTAGTTCACCTCCATCGGCTCATCCCGATGCGGACAGTCGGCCCTGATGTGGCCTGGCTCCTGACACCTCCAGCATACCACGGGAGGCGGACTCGCAGGGGGTATATTCCGTGCAGGCCGCTCTGTCGCCGGACGTCGGAACTGGGGCAGAGGCCTCCGGGGTTTGACTGACCCCTTCCCAGCAAGACTCCCCTGCAGGTTTCTGGTGGCCTCGTAACGCTCCACCAGGTCGACCATCTCCAGGGCATTGGTGGGCGATACCTGGCCGATCCAGTGCTGGAGGGGATAAGGCAGGGCCCTCCAAAAGACGTCCGCCAACAGTCGATCCAGCATGGCAGTGGGACTTAGTAGATCGGGCTGCAGCCACTTTTGCAGCCTGTGCAGTAGGTCGTAGTACTGCGGCCTAGCGGTTCAGTCGTTTTAAAGTCCCACTGGTGGACTCTTTGAGCGCGGACCAGCACGTTCACCCCCAGTCTGGCTAGGATCTCTCCTTTCACGGTGTCATAATCTGCCGCTTGGTCGTCCGACAAGTCGAAAAACACCTGCTGGGGTCCAGAAGCCAGGAACGGAGCGACCACCTCAGCCCACTGGTCACGGGGTAACTTTTCCCTCACGGCGACCTTCTCAAAGACCGCCAGGTATGTCTCAACGTCGTCTGCGGGGGTCATTTTTGGGATCGCCGCACGGACCGCTTCCGGGCATCATGGACGTGGTGGGACGCTCCTGCCGCCTGTAACGCCATCACATGTTGTAGCAGTAGCTGGTTGGTCTCCCGCTGCTGCACGTTAGCCTCTATGAGAGCCTTCACAGCAGCCTCCATGTTGCCAGAAATTCCTGCTTGCAACTTTGCTGGCTTAATATATTCCATGCACTTTAGCAAAAACTTTGGCGTTCACGCCAGCCTCACTGCGCATGCCCGCATCCGACACCAAATGTGGGAGTCGCTCTGGTAGATAGCGGTGCGGGTGCAGTACCGAGGCAAAACAAGGGAGTCCAGAATGTGCAATAAACAGTGTTTTATTCACACTGACACAAAAATAAACGACAAACAGTCTCTTGGCGGTAATTCATGCACATCAGAAATAAGAAGGCAAAACAAAACAGGAGCACAGGTTCAGTCACCTGGGAGGTTTAGGTGCAGGTTCGCACTCAGGCTGTCGGCCCAGCCGCAGGAGAATCCACCTTCAGGGTGCCAGGAACAACAACACCTCCTTGCTGAGCTCTTTCCTCTAAGTCAGAGAACTCCACAGCCCTGTTTGCAGCTCCAGGACAATCACCACCCAGCTGCTAAGGAGGCTGCCTTTTAAAGGCCCGGATAAAGTCCGGCCTGGACCGTGGGGGAGTAGGCACCCACCCAGCTCTTTGCCTACTCCCAGTAAGAGCCGGCCCGGATTAGCTTTGCAGCCAAACTAGGTAACAAAGTCAAACAGCACTAGCTGCTGCAGACACATAAAACCGGCTCTCACCTCACCGAGGCCAGGAACCTCGGTGACACGTACCTGCCATCGACTATGATACCTTGCACCCTCTTACAAGATATATATATATATATATATATATATACAAAGAAGAAAATGGACAGCACTCATTTTCTTTTTATATATATATATATATATATATATATATATATATATATATATATTACAGATAGTTAATGGGAGATAGTCAGTGTAGGTTAGATAGGGATATAGGTTCTGATGTCCATACATACATGTTACGTACATAGTACTGTATGTATGTATGTGTGAATGTATTATACATATAGAGAGGAGCGAATCGAAGCTGATGAAGTGGAATAAGTTT
>JAKVIS010000560.1:0-63221 GCA_033119425.1 Bufotes viridis | reverse complement strand
ACATTTTCACTTTCTGTTGTAAATTTTTTTAAAAACTACATTTCTATATAAATTTTTCACAAAATTTATTGTTCTACATGTCTTTGATAAAAAAACCCAATAAGTGTATATTTATTGGTTTGGGTAAAAGTTATAGCGTTTATAAACTATGGTGCAAAAAGTGAATTTCCGCATTTTGAAGCAGCTCTGACTTTCTGAGCACCTGTCATGTTTCTTCAGGTGCTAGAATGCCAGGATAGTATAAATACCCCCAAATGACACCATTTTAGATAGAAGACACCCCAAAGTATTCACGGAGGGGCATGGTGAGTTCATGTATCATTTCATTTTTTTCACAAGTTAGCGGAAATGACACTTTCTGAGGAAAAATAATAATAAAGTTTCCATTTCTGCTAACTTCTGGCAAAAAAATATAAAATCTCAGACGGACTCACTATGCCCCTCAGTGAATACCTTGGGGTGTCTACTTTCCGAAATGGGGTCATTTGTGGGTGTGTTTACTGCTCTGGCATTTTGGGCGGGGCTAAATTAGAGCAGCCCTGTAAAACCTAAAGGTACTCGTTGAATTTGCCTTTATGCACTCAGGCAGCAAAAGTGTCACACACGTGGTATTGCCGTACTCAGGAGAAGTAGGGCAATATAGCTTGGGGTGTATTTTTACATATACTCATGCTGGGTGAGAGAAATATCTCTGTAAATTGTCAACTTTGTATAAAAATATTTAAAAAGTTGTCGCTTACAGAGATATTTCTCACACCCAGCATGGGTATATATAAAAATACACCCTAAAACACATTGCCCTACTTCTCCTGAGTACGGCGATACCACATGTGTGACACTTTTTGCAGCCTGGGTGCGCAAAGGGGCCCTAAAACCAATGAGTACCTTTAGGATTTCACAGGACATTTTTACGCATTTGGATTCCAGACTTCTTCTCAGGCTTTAGAGACCCTAAAATGCCAGGGCAGTATAAATACCTCACAAGTGACCCTTATTTTGGAAAGAAGACACCCTAAGGTATTCCGTGAGGGGTATGGTGAGTTCATGTAAAATTTATATTTTTGTCACAAGTTAGTGGAATATGAGACTTTGTAAAAAAATAAAAAAAAATAAAATATCAATTTCCGCTAACTTGTGCCAAAAAAATTCTGTGAACTCGCCATGACCCTCACGGAATACCTTGGGTGTCTTCTTTCCAAAATGGGGTCACTTGTGGGGTATTTATACTGACCTGGCATTTATAGTCTCCTAAAGCGTGATAATCCAAATGCGCAAAAATGCCCTGTGAAATCCTAAAGGTAGCTCATTGGTTTAGGGCCCCTTGCGCATCTTGGCTGCAAAAGTGTCACACATGTGGTATCGCCGTACTAGGAGAAGTAGGCAATGGGTTTTGGGGTGTATTTTTATATATACCCATACTTGTGTGAGAAATATCTCTGTAAATGACAACTTTAAAAAAAAAAATTATACAAAATTGTCAATTTACAGAGATATTTCTCTCACCCAGCATGGGTATATGTAAAAATACACCCCAAAACACATTGCCCTACTTCTCCTGAGTACGGCGATACCACATGAGTGACACTTTTTGCAGCCAAGATGCGCAAAGGGGCCCTAAAACCAATGAGTACCTTTTAGGAGGGCATTTTTACGCATTTTTCTTCTCACGCTTTAGGGCCCCTAAAATGCCAGGGCAGTATAAATACCCCACATGTGACCCCATTTTGGAAAGAAGACACCCCAAGGTATTCCGTGAGGGGCATGGCGAGTTCACAGAAGATTTTTTTTTGGCACAAGTTAGCGGAAATTGATTTTGTATTGTTTTTTCTCACAAAGTCTCCCTTTCCGCTAACTTTTGACAAAAAGTTCAATTTTTCATGGACTCACCACACCCCTCAGCGAATACCTTGGGGTGTCTTCTTTTCAAAATGGGGTTATTTGTGGGGTGTTTATACTGTTCTGGCATTTTGGGCGGGCTAATTGTGAGCAGCCATGTAAAGCTAAAGGTACTCGTTGGAATTTGGGCCCCTTTGCGACTCAGGCTGCAAAAAGTGTCACCATGTGGTACGCCGCATTCAGGAGAAGTAGGACAGGTTTGGGGTGTATTTTACATATACCCATGCTGGGTGAGAGAAATATCTCTGTAAATTGACAACTTTGAATAAAAAATTTAAAAAGTTGTCGTTTACAGCGATATTTCTCACACCCAGCATGGGTATATGTAAAAATACACCCTAAAACACATTGCCCTACTTCTCCTGAGTACGGCGATACCACATGTGTGACACTTTTTGCAGCCAAGATGCGCAAAGGGGCCCTAAACCAATGAGTACCTTTAGGATTTCACAGGGCATTTTTACGCATTTGGATTCTCACGCTTTAGGACCCCTAAAATGCCAGGACAGTATAAATACCCCACAAGTGACCCCATTGTGGAAAGAAGACACCCCAAGGTATTCCAGTGAGGGGCATGGCAAGTTCACAGAAAAAAAATTGACACAAGTTAGCGGAAATTGATATATATATATATATTTTTTACTAAGTCTCATATTCCACTAACTTGTGATAAAAATAAAATTTTGCATGAACTCACCATACCCCTCACGGAATACCTTGGGGTGTCTTCTTCTAAAATGGGGTCACATGTGGGTATTTATACTGTCCTGGCATTTTAGGGTCACCGCAATCATTACACGTATGGTCAACATTAGGAGTATCTGCGATTCTCCTTATATTGAGCATACGGGTAATGAGATTTTTTCCGTTCAGCCTCTGCGCTGAAAAAAATGAACGGCACAGATTTTTCATTTGCATCGATCAATGTGGATGAAAAATCTCTGCCAAAATCAGTGACTGCGTGGGCGGTGGGCGCTAACTACCTAACAAGTAGCTAACTAACTGGCGGTGATAAGGGACCCTTATGATCTTTGGGGACATTTAACATTATGTTTTTTTTTTACTGCTGATTTCTCCTGTAACTGGGGCTGATATAGTAGCCCTAGTTGCAGGGGGAATACACCTCTATAGAGGCTGTACAGCACTATAAGGCTCTGTACAGCCTGGCTGCAGGGATGATCGAGGTCTCAGGAGGAGCCAACCATTCCAGCAGTATCGCGGCCCCGGTGCTCACATAACTGCCAGGGCTGGAACAGGAAGCATTATATCCTTTCCTGATCTGTATACACAGTGCTCATGGAACAGTCCCTGCCCTCTCTATGGGGTGCCCTGCTGTCACTGGACAGTGGGCCCTCGGCTCAGCAGCTGCACATTTAGCAGCAGAATGTCCATTTAGAGCAGGGGTCCTCAAACTACGGCCCGCGGGCCACATGCGGCCCGGCCGAGGAAACTGATCCGGCCCGCCGGGTGTTTCTCACGGCTGGGCAGGGTGCTGCCAACCCCTCCCAGCAGAGATGCGAGGGGGCTGCGGCGGACGAAGAGAGGGCCTGATAGTGAGTAGCGGCCGAAGCTCTGTCTGGTCCGCGGTACAGGAACTTTTGTTTCCTGTATCCTGTACCCGGCCGGACTGACAGGAAGTGCTCACTTACTGTGCGCTTTCTATCAGTCGGCCGGGTACAGGAAACAAATGTCTTGTACTGCTGGACCTCACAGAGCTCGGCCACGCTACACTAGGGGAGGGGTAAGTAATTTATGAGCTGTGTGACAAGTGCTAAGTAAAAGAGAGACAAGAAGGGGGAGTGACAACGGAGGGGGCTGAGAAAGAGTGACAAGGGAGGGAGCGGGCCTGAAAATGAAAGTGACAAGGAGGGGGCTGAGAAATGACAGTGACAAGGGAGGGTCTGAGAAATGACACGGACAAGGGAGGGAAGGGGCCTGAGAAATGAGAGTGACAAGGGAGGGGGCTGAGAAATATGAGTGACAAAGGAGGGGTCTGAGAAATGACAGTGACAAGGGAGGGAGGGGTCCTGAGAAATTAGAGTGACAAGGGAGGGGGCTGAGAAATATGAGTGACAAAGGAGGGGTCTGAGAAATGAGAGTGACAAGGGAGGGGTCTGAGAAATGAGAGTGACAAGGCAGGGGAGGCTGAGAAATGAGAGTGACAAGGGAGGGGGAATGAGAGTGACAAGGGAGGGAGGGGTCTGAGAAATGAGAGTGACAAAGGAGGGTCTGAGAAATGAGAGTGACAAGAGAGGGGGCTGAGAAATATGAGTGACAAAGGAGGGGTCTGAGAAATGAGAGTGACAAGGGAGGGGCTGAGAAATGAGAGTGACAAGAGAGGGGGAATGAGAGTGACAAGGGAGGGAGGGGTCTGAGAAATGAGAGTGACAAAGGAGGGGTCTGAGAAATGAGAGTGACAAGAGAGGGGGCTGAGAAATATGAGTGACAAAGGAGGGGTCTGAGAAATGACAGTGACAAGGGAGGGAGGGGGCCTGAGAAATGAGAGTGACAAGGAGGGGGCTGAGAAATATGAGTGACAAAGGAGGGGTCTGAGAAATGAGAGTGACAAGGGAGGGGGCTGAGAAATGAGAGTGACAATGGAGGGGGCTGAGAAATGAGAGTGACAAGGCAGGGAGGCTGAGAAATGAGAGTGACAAGGGAGGGGGAATGAGAGTGACAAGGGAGGGAGGGGTCTGAGAAATGAGAGTGACAAAGGAGGGGTCTGAGAAATGAGAGTGACAAGGGAGGGGCTGAGAAATGAGAGTGACAAGGGAGGGGGAATAAGAGTGACAAGGGAGGGAGGGGTCTGAGAAATGAGAGTGACAAAGGAGGGGTCTGAGAAATGAGAGTGACAAGGGAGGGGTCTGAGAAATGAGAGTGACAAGGGAGGGGTCTGAGAAATGAGAGTGACAAGGGAGGGGGGAATGATTCCCATTAAAATACTGGTAAATATATACAATTACTTATAGTTAAACTATAGTCCGGCCCTCCAACGGTCTGAGGGACCGTGAACTGGCCCCCTGTTTAAAAAGTTTGAGGACCCCTGATTTAGAGATACAGTGGCATGCAAAAGTTTGGGCACCCTTGATCAAAATTACTTTTACTGTAAACGGTTAAGCAAGTTAAGGATGACATGATCTCCAAAAGGCATAAAGTTAAAGATGACACATTCCCTTTGTATCTTAATCAAAACAATTTTTTTCATTTTCATCTTTTACATTTTCAAAATGTAAAGGAAAAGGTCCTAAAGCAAAACTTTGGGCACCCTTCATGGTCAGTACCTAGTAGCACCCCTTTGGCAAGTATCACAGCTTGTAAACTCTTTTTGTATCGAGCCAAGAGTGTTTCAATTCTTGTTTGAGGAATTTTCATCCATTCTTTCTTGCAAAAGTCTTTCAGTTCTGTGAGATTCCTGGGCCGTCTTGCATGTGCTGCTCTTTTGAGGTTTATCCACAGATTTTCAAAGATGTTCGGATCAGGGGACTGTAAGGGCCATGGTAGAACCTTAAGTTTGTGCCTTTTGAGGTAGTCTATTTTGGATTTTGAGGTGTGCTTAGGATCATTATGCATTTGTAGAAGCCATCCTCTTTTAAACTTCAGATTTTTTACAGGTAGTGTTATGTTTGCTTGCAGAATTTGCTGGAATTTCATTGAATCGATTCTTCCCTCCACCTGTGAAATGTTTCCGTGCTTAAAGAGGACCTTTCACTGTTGCATGTGCTGCTGCTAATTTTGCTTCGGGTGTAGACATCCTCTTTGCACCTTATCCCAGGCTGGTCGCTGTCCAATCGCAGCGCTGAGCTCATATCCTGCAACCTCCCAGGATATGAGCTGAGCGCTGCGATTGGCCAGCGCTCCAGCCTGGGAGAAAGAGACGCCCAGGGCAAAAGAGGATGTCTCCACCCAAGGCAAAATTAGCCTCAGCACGTGCGCCAGTACTGGGGGCTACAGCGGGCGAATGGAGCGGCACCCAGGGATACAAGTAAGTGCAGGGACATCCCTGGGTGCCGCTCTGCATGTACATACCTTTCACAAAAACTTTGGACCGGTGAAAGGTCCTCTTTAATGGTTGGAGAAGTGTTCTTTTAATGAAATTCTGTACTCATTTTTCTCCAAACATACCCCTGCTCATTTTGACCAAAGACTTTTATTTGAACCTCATCGGTCCACATGACTTGTTTCCAAAATGCATTAGGCTGGTTTGGATTTTCTTTTAAACTTCTGACGCTGAATTTTGTAGTGAGGATGCAGGAGAGATTTTCTTCTGATGACTATTTCATAAAGGCCATATTTGTGCAGGTGTTCCTGAACAGTAGAACAATGTACTACAACCCCACAGTCTGCTAAATCTTCTTGAAGGTCTTTTTCATTCAAGCAAGGGTTCTGATTTGCTTTTCTAGCAGCGGTCTCTGAAACTTTTCTTGGTCTTCCAGACCTTCTCTTGACCTCCACTGTTCCTGTTAATTGCCATTTCTTAACCCCTTAGGCTGGGTTCACACGAGCGTGTCCGGATTAGGTCCGGATGCGTTGCGGATGCGTTCAGTGAAAACTGTGCGATTTCACAGTCAAAGCCATTCAGTTTTGCCTGCGATTGCGTTCAGTTGTTCAGTTTTTTCCGCGCGGGTGCAATGCGTTTTGATGCGTTTTTCACGCACGTGATAAAAAACTGAAGGTTTACAAACAACATCTCCTAGCAACCATCAGTGAAAAACGCAACGCACCCGCACTTGCGTGAAAAACGCAGAATATAGAACATGCTGTGATTTTCACGCAATGCAGAACTTATGCGTGAAAAACAACGCTCATGTACACAGCCCCATTGAAATGAATGGGTCAGGATTCAGTGCGGGTGCAATGCGTTCACATCACGCATTGCACCCGCGCGAAAACTCGCCCGTGTGAATGCAGCCTTAAGGACGCAGCCTTATTTCACCTTAAGGACCTGGCCATTTTTTTGCAAATCTGACCAATGTCACTTTATGTGGTGATAACTTTAAAACGCTTTTACTTATCCAGGCCATTCTGAGATAGTTTTTTCAGTCACATATTGTACTTCATGACAGTGGTAAAATGGAGTCGAAAAATTCATTTTTATTTATAAAAATTTTCCAAGTATCAATTTCTCTACTTCTATAATAGATAGTAATACCGCCAAAAAGTTATTTATTTACATTCCCCATATTTCTACTTCATGTAGCAATCATTTTATTTTTTGGGGCGTTACAAGGCTTAGAAGTTTAGAAGCAAATCTTGACATTTTTCAGAAATTTTCAAAAACCCACTTTTTAGGACCAGTTCAGGTCTGAAGTCACTTTGTGAGTAGAGATGAGCAAACTTTAAAAAGTCCGGTGTTGCGTCAGGTTGTGGTAAGTCGCGCATCTCGCTAGTGGATTCCACTATAGCGGCATATGGAATCCATAGGACGGCTGCCACCAACTCGGCTCTGTTGAACAGCCGAAGGACCTGGGGTGATGTCATTGTCATGTGATCAGTGCAGGGGGCGGCTCAGCACTGGATTTGATCCCGTGCTGAGCCACGCTCCCTGCACTGATCACATGGCGGTGACGTCACCCCAGGTCCTTCGGCTGTTCAACAGTTAGGGTTGGTGGCAGCCGCCCCTTATGGATTCCATATGCCGCTATAGTGGAATCCATAACGGATGCGCAACTTACCACAACCCGAACGCCAAACACCGGACTTTTTTAAAGTTCGCTCATCTCTATTTGTTAGGCTTACATAATAGAAACCACCCAAAAATGACCGCTCAAGGTATTCAAAACTGATTACAAACGTTGTTAACCCTTTAGGTTTTCCACAAGAGTTAATGGCAAATGGAGATACAATTTCAGAATTTGTTTTTGGGAAATTTTCCATTTTAATAAATTTTTCAGTAACAAGCTGAGAGTTAACAGCCAAACAAAACTCAATACAGCAGTTTGCAACCACATATGGGGTGTTTCTGCCAACTACAGAATCAGGGCAATAAATATTGAGTTTTGTTTGGCTGTTAACCCTTGCTTTGTTCCTGAAAAATTGACTAAAATGGAAAATTTGCAAAAAAAATAGCTGTTTTGGGACCGTTTTTATTTTTTGTTATTTACATCGTTGATCGACAGGTTAGATTGTGTGCTATTTCTATAGAGCAGGTTGTTACGGATGCGACAATACCAAATATGACTACTTTTTGCGGTTTTTTGTTTCAGTTTTTCATAACAAAGCATTTTGAAAAAATTATTTATTTGTGTATCCACATTCTGAAAGCCATATTTTTAATTTTTATTTTTTGGGCGACTGTCTTATGTAGGGGCTCATTTTTTGCGGGGATGAGATGACTGTTTGATTGGCACTATCTTGGGGTGCATATGACATTTTGGTCACTTGCTATTACACTTTTTGTGATGTAAGGTGACAAAAATGACTTTTGACACTGTATTTATATTATTTTTTTCTGCGTTCATCTGACGGGTTAAGTCATGTGTTATTTTTATAGAGCAGGTTGTTATGAACGTGGCGATACCTAATATGTATACTTTTTTTATTTATTTAAGTTTTACACAATAATATCATTTTTAAAACAAAAAATCATGTTTTAATGTCTCCATAGACCATGAGAGCCATATTTTATTATTTTTTTGAGCGATTGTCCTATGTGGGGTATCATTTTTTGCAGGATGAGATGACGGTTAGATTGGCACTATTTTTGGGTGCATATAACTTTTTGATCGCTTGCTATTAGAGTTTTTGAGATGTGAGGTGACAAAAATGTTTTTTTTACATTGTTTTTATTTTTATTTTTTTAACGGTATTTACCAGAGGGGTTAAATCATGTGATATTTTTATAGAGTAGATTTTTACAGACACGGCGATACCTAATATGTGTAGTGTATTTATTATTTATTTTTCAATTCTGTGATATGTGTTTTTTTTATTTTTACGTTTTTTTCACTTTTTTTACTTTTTTTTTTACCCAGACCCACTTGGTTCTTAAAGATCCAGTGGGTCTGGTGTCTGTATAATATGTATAGTGTACTGTACTGTATATTTACTTTTACACTTAGTCTGATCAGACTTCTGCCTTTAGCTTAAGTCTGATTAGAGTTAAATCACCATGGCAAGCAGGACACCTCTGAAGAACAGAGCAGCGGATGATCAGGAGAGAGGGGGGCTCCCTCCCTCTGTGATCCCATGAAGAATCAGGGGCTGCAAGGGCACGGCAGCCACCGATAGGAGAGGGAGGGAGCTCCCCCCCTGTTAACCCCTTCCATACAGCGGTCTGTACGGACCGCGGTATGGAAAGGGTTAAACTGCTGACATTTGTATGGCACAGATGCCTGCAGTTTATAGCAGATGGTCAGCAATGTGCTGACGCTGACCCTCTGCTATAACCACTAGACACCAGGGAAGCCTCCCGCACTGCCCGCCCGCCACACCGCCTGCAATTCCCCCCCTGTACCACCTGTGAGGATAGTAATATTGCGGGGTGCAAGGGGGTTTAAAAATTATAGATTTGGGACATTTTTTAAGTCTCTGATCAGAGACTACAGAAAGTGCTGCAAGCTGCAGGTCTGAATTGACCTGCAGTTTGTTTCGATCGCCGACATGGGGGGGTCACAGGACCCCCCTGTGCATTGTGCCAAGGTGCCTGCTAAGGTATATAAGGTATCGTCGGATTCGTACTGACCTGTGGAATAAAAGTAACTGGTCAGTTTTATCACACATCGAACGTCGTAATTAAAAAACCCGTAAAACTGTGGTGGAATCGCTTTTTTTTGCAATTTTACCCCATTTGGAATTTTTCCCGCTTCTCACTACATCATATTCAATATTAACCCCTTCAACCCGGGCCTGTTTTCACCTTTCACTTCCTGCCCAGGCCATTTTTGCAAATCTGACATGTGTCTCTTTATGTGGTAATAACTAGAGATGAGCGAACACCTGGATGTTCGGGTTTGAGAAGTTTGGCCGAACTTCCCGAAACCCATTGAAGTCAATGGGGACCCGAACTTTTAGGCACTAAAAAGGCTGTAAAATAGTCCAGGAAAGGGCTAGAGGGCTGCAAAAGGCAGCAAAATGTAGGTAAATGCCCTGCAAACAAATGTGGATAGGGAAATGAATTAAAATAAAATAAATAAAAATTAACCAATATCAGAGAGAGGTCCCATAGCAGAGAATCATGCGTCATATCACCCACCACTGGAGAAGGCCACTTTCAGTTATTTCGGCCCCAGCACCCAGACAGAGGAGAGAAGTCCCACAGCAAGGAATAAGGCGTTATATCACCCACCACTGGAGAAGGCCACTTTCAGTTATTTAGGCCCCAGCACCCAGACAGAGGAGAGAGGTCCCAAAGCAAGGAATAAGGCGTCATATCACCCACCACTGGAGAAGGCCACTTTCAGTTATTTAGGCCCCAGCACCCAGACAGAAGAGAGAGGTCCCACAGCAAGGAATCATGCGTCATATCACCCACCACTAGAGAAGGCCACTTTCAGTTATTTAGGCCCCAGCACCCAGACAGAGGAGAGAGGTCCCATAGCGAGGAATAAGGCGTTATATCACCCACCACTAGAGAAGGCCACTTTCAGTTATTTAGGCCCCAGCACCCAGACAGAGGAGAGAGGTCCCACAGCAAGGAATCATGCATCATATCACCCACCACTTGAGAAGGCCACTTTCAGTTATTTAGGCCCCAGCACCCAGACAGAGGAGAGAGATCCCACAGCAAGGAACAAGGCGTTATATCACCCACCACTGGAGAAGGCCACTTTCAGTTATTTAGGCCCCAGCACCCAGACAGAGGAGAGAGGTCCCACAGCAAGGAATAAGGCGTCATATCACCCACCACTGGAGAAGGCCACTTTCAGTTATTTAGGCCCCAGCACCCAGACAGAGGAGAGAGGTCCCATAGCGAGGAATAAGGCTTTATATCACCCACCACTGGAGAAGGCCACTTTCAGTTATTTAGGCCCCAGCACCCAGACAGAGGAGAGAGGTCCCACAGCAAGGAATCATGCGTCATATCACCCACCACTAGAGAAGGCCACTTTCAGTTATTTAGGCCCCAGCACCCAGACAGAGGAGAGAGGTCCCAGAGCAAGGAATCATGCGTCATATCACCCACCACTGGAGAAGGCCACTTTCAGTTATTTCGGCCCCAGCACCCAGACAGAGGAGAGAGGTCCCACAGCAAGGAATATAGCGTCATATCACCCACCACTGGAGAAGGCCACTTTCAGTTATTTTCGGCCCCAGCACCCAGACAGAGGAGAGAGGTCCCACAGCAAGGAATCATGCGTCATATCACCCACCACTGGAGAAGGCCACTTTCAGTTATTTAGGCCCCAGCACCCAGACAGAGGAGAGAGGTCCCACAGCAAGGAATAAGGCGTTATATCACCCACCACTGGAGAAGGCCACTTTCAGTTATTTAGGCCCCAGCACCCAGACAGAGGAGAGAGGTCCCACAGCAAGGAATAAGGCATCATATCACCCACCACTGGAGAAGGCCACTTTCAGTTATTTAAGCCCCAGCTCCCAGACAGAGGAGAGAGGTCCCACAGCAAGGAATCATGCGTCATATCACCCACCACTGGAGAAGGCCACTTTCAGTTATTTAGGCCCCAGCACCCAGACAGAGGAGAGAGGTCCCATAGCGAGGAATAAGGCGTTATATCACCCACCACTGGAGAAGGCCACTTTCAGTTATTTAGGCCCCAGCACCCAGACAGAGGAGAGGTCCCACAGCAAGGAATCATGCGTCATATCACCCACCACTGGAGAAGGCCACTTTCAGTTATTTAGGCCCCAGCACCCAGACAGAAGAGAGAGGTCCCACAGCAAGGAATCATGCGTCATATCACCCACCACTGAGAAGGCCACTTTCAGTTATTTAGGCCCCAGCACCCAGACAGAGGAGAGAGGTCCCACAGCAAGGAATAGGCGTTATATCACCCACCACTGGAGAAGGCCACTTTCAGTTATTTAGGCCCCGATGCCCAGATTGAGGAGAGGTTCATTCAACTTTGAGTTGCACAGCAAGATCACGGTAAAGTTAAAAAAATGAGGATTCAATAAAGAAGTGCCCCGGAGTACAAGAATATATGGTTGAGGGGAGGCAGTTATAAATGTCTATTCTGCACAAGGGAGGGACAGGTCCTGTGGGATCCATGCCTGGTTCATTTTTATGAACGTCAGCTTGTCCACGTTGACTGTGGACAGGCGGCTGCGCTTGTCAGTAATGACGCCCTGCCATTCTGAATACGCGTTCAGACAAAACACTGGCTGCCGGGCAGGCCAGCACCTGCAAGGCATAAAATGCTAACTCTGGCCACGTGGACAATTTGGAGACCCAGAAGTTGAATCGGGCCGAACCATCAGTCAGTATGTGGAGGGGTGTGCAGGCGTACTGTTCAACCATGTTAGTGAAATGCTGCCTCCTGCTAACACGTTTCGTATCAGGTGGTGGTGCAGTTAGCTGTGGCGTGGAGACAAAACTTTTCCACATTTCTGCCATGCTAATCCTTCCCTCAGAGGAGCTGGCCGTGACACAGCTGCGTTGGCGACCTCTTGCTCCTCCTCTGCCTTTGCCTTGAGCTTCCACCTGTTCCCCTGTGACATTTGGGAATGCTCTCAGGAGCGTGTCTACCAGCGTGCGCTTGTACTCACGCATCTTCCTATCACGCTCCAGTGCAGGAAGTAAGGTGGGCACATTGTCTTTGTACCGGGGATCCAGCAGGGTGGCAACCCAGTAGTCCGCACACGTTAAAATGTGGGCAACTCAGCTGTCGTTGCGCAGGCACTGCAGCATGTAGTCAGCTCATGTGTGCCAGGCTCCCCAGAGGTAAGGACAAGCAGTCCGCTGTGGAGGCGTATCGTCATCGATCCTCCGTATCCCCCAGCCACACACCAGTGATGGGCCTGAGCTGTGTCGGGTGCCACCCTGCTGTGAACCTGCTTTATCCTCATCCCCCTCCACCTCCTCCTCATCCTCCTCGTCCTCCAGTAGTGGGCCCTGGCTGGCCACATTTGTAACTGGCCTCTGCTGCTGCAAAAAACCTCCCTCTAAGCCACTTCTAACAAACTGGCCTGAAAGTGCTAAAAATTACCCCTCATCCTCCTCCTCCTGGGCCACCTCCTCTTCCATCATCGCCCTAAGCGTTTTCTCAAGGAGACATAGAAGTGGTATTGTAACGCTGATAACGGTGTCATCGCCACTGGCCATGTTGGTGGAGTACTCGAAACAGCGCAATAGGGCACACAGCTCTCGCATGGAGGCCCAATCATTAGTGGTGAAGTGGTGCTGTTCTGCAGTGCGACTGACGCGTGCGTGCTGCAGCTGAAACTCCACTATGGCCTGCTGCTTCTCGCACAGTCTCTCCAGCATGTGCAAGGTGGAGTTCCACCTGGTGTACCGTGTCCATATTAGGACATCGTCAGACATCATCCACAACTCCATCCTCTGTCAGGCAAAACACCCTCCTTCGTCAGCCCAAACTCCATCAGTCCTCTTCCCTCAGGCAAAACTCCATCCTCTGTCAGCCAAAACTCCTTTTTCCTTATACAAAACTGCCTCCTCCCTCAGACATCAGCCAAAATGCCCTCCTCCCTCATCCAAAACTGCCTCTTCCCTCAGACCTCAGCCAAAACGCCCTCCTCCCTCATCCAAAACTCCATCAGATGTCAGCCAAAACTCCCTCAGACATCAGCCAAGAATTCCGTCAGACCTCAGCCAAAACTGCCTCCTCCCTCAGACAATCCTCCCTCATCCAAAACTGCCTCCTCCCTCAGACCTCAGCCAAAATGCCCTCTTCCCTCATCCAAAACTCCATCAGATGTCAGACAAAATTCCCTCAGACATCAGACAAAACTCCCTCATCCAAAACTGCCTCCTCCCTCATCCAAAACTGCATCAGATGTCAGACAAAACTCCCTCCTCCCTAACTCAAAAGTATGTAATACACAACTCTCAGCCTGAGGAAGCTGCTAGCTGCTGGAAAGGCAAAGGACCTGTGATGATGTCATGACCATGTGATGAGTCATGTGTGTGGGAGGGGTCAGATTTCACAGCGGCTGTGTACAGAACTGTAGTCATCAAATAGAGCTGTGTATTAGAGATGTGTGTACTGTGTAAGAGAGATATGTGTGTATCCTGCATTTAGCAGAGCTGTGTACTGTGTAATAGAGATAGGATACACACATATCTCTCTTACACAGTACAGTGATACCTCGGTTCACGAACTTAATTCGTGAACTGACTCTGGTCGCGAACCGGGTGGTCGTGAACCGAGGCACATTTTCCCATAGGGTTCAATGTAAATCCGGTTAATCCGTGCTGACTTTTTTGGGGGTTTTGAAGCCCAAAAATATGAAACAAATGACAATACACATTAGTAAAGTACAGTATACTGTAGTTATTTATTAAGAGAGGACAGTAAGGTGGGAGGCAGTTATTGTTTGGGGGAGAGTCCCCCTCCATAAGGACATCAGGGAGATCTTCTTCAGGGGTTTCCTCTCTCCTTTGTCTCCTAGCTGCAGGCTCAGTTTGTCTGAAAAATCTGTCCAATGTCACTTGTCTCTTTCTGCGCTGCATAACCCTCCGGAAATGAGAGACCACATTATCATTCATGAGATTTAACACTCTGTTTGTGACAGTAATGTTGGGGTGGTGCTTTTCAAAGAAATCATGGCACTCATTCCATTTTTGCATAATGGATTTTATGGCATCACTGCTAACCTCCTCCCTTTCTTCTTCCTCCTCAGTGGAATGCTCCTCAAGAAGTGCCTTCTGCTGCTCACTGTGGAGTTCATAAAGTTCTTCCGTGGTCAGCTCCTCCCTATGTTCCTCAACAAGCTCTTCCACATCAGCACCATCAACGTCCAGACCCATATTCTTGCCCATGGACACAATTTCCTCCACTACCTCTGCATCAGACCCTTCTAAGTCATGTTCACGTTCAGCGACACATTCTGGCCACAGTTTCCTCCAGGCTGAATTTAGGGTTCGGGAAGTGACCTCTTCCCAGGCTTTGTCAATGAGGTTAATGCAGTGGACAACATTGAAATGTTTCTTCCAGAATTCTTTCAAAGTCAAGGATGTCTCTTCAGTGACATTAAAACACCTAGTGAAGAGCGCCTTTGTGTACAGCTTCTTAAAGTTGCAGATGACTTGCTGGTCCATGGGCTGCAGAAGTGGTGTTGTGTTGGGGGAGGAACTTTACCTTGATGAAGTCATACTCAGCATCCATATCATCCACCAAGGCTGGAGGGTGTGCTGGGGCATTGTCCATCAGAAGAAGGCACCTTTCAGGCAGCTGGTTATCAGAAAGATATTTTCTGACGGTGGGTGCAAACACCTCGTGCAGCCATTCCATAAACAATTGCCTTGTGACCCAAGCTTTGGCATTGGCTCTCCACATGACGGGCAGTCTGGCCTTGTTCACATTTTGTTCCCTAAATGCACGAGGGTCTGAGAATGGTACACCAGTAGTGGTTTAATTTTCAGATCGGCGCTTGCGTTGGCACACAGCAAAAGGGTCAATCTGTCCTTCATGGGCTTGTGCCCTGGTAGGGCCTTTTCCTCCTGTGTGATATAGGTTCTGTTCGGCATTTTTTTCCAGAAGAGCCCTGTTTCATCACAGTTGAACACTTGTTGAGGGACGTATCCTTCTGTCTTCATGAATTCTGCAAATTCTAACTTGTAAGCTTCTGCTGCGGCCTTGTCAGAACTGGAAGCCTCACCATGTCTAATCACACTGTGGATGCCAGTTCTCCTGCGGAATTTTCAAACCACCCTCTACTGGCTTTAAATTCGTCACTTGCTGCACTTGTAGAGGGGCTTCTTTGCTGTAAATCACTGTGCAATTTCCTGGCTTTCTCACAGATCATAGCTTCACTTACACTATCACCTGCCAGCTGTTTCTCATTCAACCACACCAACAAAAGTTTTCCACCTCTTCCAGCACTTGTGTCCTCTGCTTGGTTAACATTGTTACTCCTTTTGCAACATCAGCTCCTTTGATGGCGGCTTTGTTTTTCAGAATAGTCGAAATTGTTGACTTTGCCATCTTGTACTCGAAGCCAGATCAGTCACCACGAATACCACGGTCATGCTTTTCTATAATTTCCTTCTTCAGCTCAATGGTTATTTTCTTCACAACCTTGCTGTCACCTTTACTACTGCTGTGCACTTTCTTTTTGCCACCATGCTTGCGCTGCACATTCTTGTCACTTGCATTTCCACTTTGCACATTGTCACCTGCATTTCCACTTCGCACATTGTCACTTGCATTTCCACTTTGCACATTGTCACTTGCATTTCCACTTTGCACATTGTCACTTGCATTTCCACTTTGCACATTGTCAACTGCATTTCCACTTTGCACATTGTCACTTGCATTTCCACTTTGCACATTGTCACTTGCATTTCCACTTTGCACATTGTCACCTGCATTGCTGTTCTTGTCACCTTTATTGCTGCTCCGCACTTTCTTCTTTCCACTATGCTTCTTGGGAGCCATATTGGGTGTCCAGTGAACTGTACAGTATGTACTGTATGGGATAAAATACAGTATAATCACTTATAATGCTTGCAGAGTACAGTACTTCTTTCTGTGTACTGTATGTACTGTATGTGATAAAATACAGTATAATCACTTACTGTACTGTATAATGCTTGCAGAGTACTTCTTTCTGTGTACAGTATGTACTGTATGTGATAAAATACAGTATAATCACTTATAATGCTTGCAGAGTACTTCTTTCTGTGTCTCTTATTCTTGCTTCTTCTCTCCACGGTCTTCCTACAGGAAGTCCCGACCATGTGACAGCCTGAAATTAGCATTAAAATGGCCGCGGCTTGCGTTCGTGAACCGAGGCGGAGTTCGTGAACCGGAGCATATTTTTACGAACTTTTCTGTTCGTGAACCGAGTTGTTCGTGAACAGAAGCGTTCGTGAACCGAGGTATCACTGTACACACATCTCTAATACACAGGTCTATTTGATGACTACAGTTCTGTACACAGCCGCTGTGAAATCTGATGTAACGCACCAAATTGATCAGTTAGGATCTCAACTGCGGAGTCCTTTGACATCCACTCCTATCACACTACTTGAGTGTTGATGGAGTCTTTTGCGGCTGCTCAGTGTGTACCCCAGGCGGCTCTCTCAGTCTTAAGCGGAGAGTATGGGGTAACAAAATCATGTACCGCGTACTAAAGATAGAGTGTAAAACTAATAGTGAGGAAAGTTCGTTTTAGGAATCAGAGTACAGATTAAAGTTCATGAATAACAGCTCTAGGCAACGTTCAGAAATCCCAGGCCTGCAGTACTAATAGTCACCAGCGCGAGTCCCTTCCTTTCAGTGAGCAATGTCAGTGAACAAAATGACAGGCTGATACTTGCTGTTAGAAGTCATGCAGGGATCCTGCAGTGGTGGAGCTGGATAAGGTAGGTGAGGGTTTCTCCTGGAGGTTCAGAGTTGCAGGTAGTTAGGAGCTTGCGTCCTCGTGGTGAATGGAGCAGGCAGGGTGCGCACTCCATTAGTGGAACACCCTGTGCAGCACCTGGCTCCTATTTATTGACCAAGTGTGGATGGGCGGAGCCACCTTAGACGGCCCAGCGGCCACTGCTTCCAGCCTGGGAGGCAAACAGCGATCGTTGTCATGGTTACACAGGGCATGGATCCAGGCTGGAGCGCAAACCACCGTATCCTTACAGTACCCCCTTAAGGGGACCCTCTCGAGGGTACCCCAGTAGAGGAGGGTCGGTCAGGAAATCTCCTGTGGAACAACCTTTGGAGTCTGGGTGCATGGACGTCTCGCACATCTTCCCAAGAGTCATCCTGAGACCCGTAACCCTTCCATCTAGCAGGTACTGGATCCTCCCCGTCTTCTTCTGGAGTCGAGAAGCTGCTCAACCTCAAATTCCTCCTCACCACGGACATCTATCGGGGGAGGGTTGAGGACTCCCGTGAGAGAACGGGCTAGGTCTAAACCGGTTTTAGCAACGATACATGGAATGTGGGATGTACCTGTAGTCGAGGAGGAAGGGTAAGTCTCACCGTGTTGGGGTTGATAATTCTTTCTATCAGAAACGGACCCAAAAATTGCCTACCCAGTTTCTTAGCAGGTACCCCCAACCGAAGGTTTCTCGTTGACAGCCATACCGAGTCTCCAACCTGATAAGGAGGATTTTCTCTTCTGTGACGGTCGTAGTAGATCTTCTGCCTTTCCTTTGCCCGTTGGAGGTTGTCTTTCAGCATCATGAGGGTTGTTTGCAAGGTAGTTACATAATCATCTGTGGCAGGAACGTTTGTAGGAAGGCTGATTTCAGGGAGAGACCTAGGGTGGAATCCATAATTAGCAAAGAATGGACTATGTAGAGTGGAGGAATTTACAGAATTGTTGTAGCGAAGTCGGCAAGAGGAGTAGGCTTTCCCAGTCATCTTGAAGGAATGAGCAGTGACATCTGAGAAATTGTTCCAGACATTGGTTCACCCTTTCCGTCTGCCCGTTAGTTTGGGGGTGGTAGGCGGTAGACATTCTATGGTCGATTTGGAGTCTAAGACAAAGTGCTCTCCAAAATTTGGATATAAATTGTGAACCCCTGTCTGATATAACTTGGGTAGGGATTCCATGTAGTTTTATGACATTGGACAGAAAGGCCTCGGCAGTTTCACTGGAGGAAGGTAATTTTTGAGGGCGATGAAGTGTGCCATCTTAGTTAGTAGGTCTACTACAACCATGATGGTGTTGTTTCCTCTGGAGCGGGGAGTTCTACAATGAAGTCCATTGAAACCCATTCCCAGGGTCTGTTGGGGATAGGAAGACTCATAAGAAGGCCATATGGTCGATTTCTATCACTTTTGCATGAGGCACATGTCTCACATGTGGAAACATATTGCTTAATTTCTTTGGTCATTTTTGGCCACCAGAAGTTCCTGCGTATCAGGTTTATGGTTTTGGCAATGCCAGGGTGTCCCGCGAGGTGTGTCATGGCAGAGTTTGATTACCTGGGTGGTGAGAGGAGTTGGTATGTACAGTAGGTTGTTTTGTAGAGGAAACCCCGTTGGTCTTTCCGAAGTCCCGGGGGATGTTAGCACAGTCAATTTTCAGAGCATCCTTAAGCTGGGTTTCCAATTCGATGGTGGCGAGGATAATTTTGTTAGGTGGTATAATGCATGTGGGGGCTGTGACTGCGGCGCGGCATTCAGCCAGACGTGATAAGGCGTCAGCCTTCCCATTTTGAGCCTGGTCGATAAGTAATTTGAAAGTCGAATCTGTCAAAAAAAAACTCCACCGTACCTGACGTGCTGACAGTGTTTTACTGGTTTTCAGGTATTGTAAATTACGGTGATCCGTGTATATTGTGATGGGGTGTGTTGAACCTTCAAGTAGGTGCCTCCAGTTCTCTAGGGAACATTTTATGGCAAGAAGTTCCTTTTCCCCTATGGGGTAGTTGATTTCAGCTGTGTTTAGAGTCTGGGAGTAAAACCCGACAGGATGTAGTGGGGATGAGAAGGAGCTCCGCTGGGACAGAACAGCTCCTATGGCTGCCTGTGATGCATCTACTTCCAGCACAAAGTGATAGTTTGGATTCGGAATGGTCAGAATTGGTGCTGAAGTGAATTTGTCTTTAAGTAACTCAAAAGCTGATTGGGCCTCCATGGACCAAACAAATTTCGTATTGACACTAGTTAATCTGGTTAGGGGTTTGATGGTAGCGGAGAAGTCTTTGATGAATTTCCTGTAGAAGTTCGAGAACCCTATGAAACGCTGGAGGGCTTTCCTAGAGTCCGGAATCGGCCAGTTTTGGATGCAAGTGATCTTTGACTGATCCATCTGAATTCCCTTGGGTGAGATTATATAACCAAGGAACGGAAGGGTAGTAGTCTCGAATATACACTTTTCTGGTTTGACATATAAGTGATGGGCGCTTAATCGCGCAAGTACCCAACGGACGTGTTTCCTGTGATCTTGTAGGTTATCGGAGTAGACCAATATGTCATCTAGATAGATGACAACACATACATCTAGTAGATCCCTAAATATGTCGTTGATAAAGTTTTGGAATGTGGCAGGGGCATTGCACAAGCCGAAAGGCATTACCATATACTCAAAGAGTCCGTGCCGGGTGCGGAAAGCAGTTTTCCATTCATCCCGGTTCTAATCCTAATCAAGTTGTATGCGCCTCTCAAGTCCAGTTTAGTGTAGATAGTTGATGTTTGAAGTCTTTCAATAAGCTCGGATATTAGCGGCAGGGGGTACCGGTTTTTGATTGTTATTTTATTTAATGCTCTGTAATCAATGATGGGTCTGAGGCTCAAGTCTTTGTTCCTTACGAAGAACATACCTGCGGCTGCAGGGGAGGTTGAAGGCCGAATGAATCCCTTCCTTAAGTTCTCTTCGAGATACTGTTTGAGGTGGTCAAGTTCTGGTTGTGCCAATGGGTAGATTCTTCCTGTGGGTATTTCACTGCCCGGCAGCAGGTCTATGGGGCAATCGTAGGGTCTATGGGGCGGTAGGGTTTCCGCCATCTTTGCACTAAATACCTCCGAAAACTCTGAGTATTGGGTAGGGACCTGGTTCACCCCTACATGCATGAGAGTTTTAATAGGAAACAGGTCTCCCTGCAATAACGTGAGGTAAACCCAATTCTCCCCTGTTCCCATAGGAGAACTGGTTGATGTAACCGGAGCCATGGCAAGCCTAAAATGATGGGGAACGAAGGGGAGTGTATGACATCAAAGGATAAAAATTCTGTGTGGTTATTTTCGCTTGTCACCAAAAGGGGTTGAGTCTGGCTATGGATAGGTCTAGAGGTTGTACCATCAATAAAACTCACGGATATCGATACATCTTTCCTTGTATGGGAATTTTATTTCTCTCTACTAGATGCTTATCGATAAAATTCCCTGAAGCTCCCGTGTCCACCATTGCATCAACGATAGTTCGGTTTTGGTCCCACTGTAAGGTAAGAGACGTATAAATGTAACCACTTGTGTTGTTATCTTTTCTGCCTAAGTTACAGAACGTCATCATTTTACCTTCATGTTTCTTTCTTATGGCAGGACATCCATCAACCGAATGGTCAGCCGGCGCACAGTATAAGCAGAGGTTGAGGTTCCGTCTCGGGTCTTCTCTCTCTCAGTCAGAGGACCACGAATTGCCCCAATCTCCATCATCTCTGCTACAGGATCCGGGCTGGTCTGTCTCGGGGTGGGTGTAAACCCTGAGACTCTCTCGGCCCTACGTTCCCTTAAGCGTCTGTCAATGGTGGTGACCTTCTGCATCAAGGCGTCGAGTGTATGTGGCAGCTCTCCGCGGGCTAACTCATCCTTCAGGGCCTCAGATAGACCGAGACGGAACTGATTTCTAAGAGTGAGATCATTCCATTCAGTCTCACGGGCCCAACGAGTGTATTCCGCAATAAAGTCCTCAACGGGTCGTCTCCCTTGCTTTAGGGTGCGAATGGCGGTCTCCGCGAGTCAGCTGCTTGTTGTGGTCCTCGTAAAGGAGGGCCATTGTTTCAAGAAATTGCGGAAAGGAATTCAAGACCGGGTCTTCCTTTTCTAAATAGGTGTTAGCCCATGCTCTGGCCTCCCCCTGAGGTACGAGATCATGGTGAGTACTTTGGTTCTATCGGTAGGATAGGTCCGGGGCGTAACTGAAACATCAGCTTGCACGCATTCAGGAATTCGCGGAACTGCTTCCGGTCTCCTGAGAAAAGTTCAGGTGGACTGACCTTGGGTTCCGGTCCATCGTGGTGGTGTCCTGTGCGCGGCGAGACGAGATCTCGCAACGTCTGATTTTCCAATTGGAGATTCTGTACGGTCACGTTAAGGGTTTCCACCCTCTCAGTGAGGCGACCATGTGCCGCGCGAGCTCCGCTGGATCCATGAGGGTTCCACTAATATGTAACGCACCAAATTGATCAGTTAGGATCTCAACTGCGGAGTCCTTTGACATCCACTCCTATCACACTACTTGAGTGTTGATGGAGTCTTTTGCGGCTGCTCAGTGTGTACCCCAGGCGGCTCTCTCAGTCTTAAGCGGAGAGTATGGGGTAACAAAATCATGTACCGCGTACTAAAGATAGAGTGTAAAACTAATAGTGAGGAAAGTTCGTTTTAGGAATCAGAGTACAGATTAAAGTTCATGAATAACAGCTCTAGGCAACGTTCAGAAATCCCAGGCCTGCAGTACTAATAGTCACCAGCGAGTCCCTTCCTTTCAGTGAGCAATGTCAGTGAACAAAATGACAGGCTGATACTTGCTGTTAGAAGTCATGCAGGGATCCTGCAGTGGTGGAGCTGGATAAGGTAGGTGAGGGTTTCTCCTGGAGGTTCAGAGTTGCAGGTAGTTAGGAGCTTGCGTCCTCGTGGTGAATGGAGCAGGCAGGGTGCGCACTCCATTAGTGGAACACCCTGTGCAGCACCTGGCTCCTATTTATTGACCAAGTGTGGATGGGCGGAGCCACCTTAGACGGCCCAGCGGCCACTGCTTCCAGCCTGGGAGGCAAACAGCGATCGTTGTCATGGTTACACAGGGCATGGATCCAGGCTGGAGCGCAAACCACCGTATCACCTACATCTGACCCCTACCACACACATGACTCATCACATGGTCATGACATCATCACAGAGTCCTTTGCCTTTCCAGCAGCTTCTTCAGGCGTTCTTCAGGCGTTCACAGAAGATCACATCTCAGGAGTTGTACCACAGCCTGCCAGCGATGATCAATCGCTGGCAGGCTGTAAATGCTGAAATAAATATCATCAAACAAGTATATCAGACGCTGTTTTGTTAACAGCGTCTGATATACCTACTACCTGCAATTCCGGATCGAGTGGGACAAAGTCTGTCCCCATAGAAATGAATGGGTCCGCAATTCCGCGTAAAAATGCCCTCCTAAAAGGTACTTATTGGAATTTGGGCCCCTTTGCGCATCTTGGCTACAACAAAGTAGCACACACGTGGTATCGCTGTACTCAGGAGAAGTAGGGCAATGTGTTTTGGGTGTATTTTACATATACCCCTGCTGGGTGAGAGAAATATCTCTGTAAATTGAGAACTTTGTATAAAAAAATTTAAAAAGTTGTCATTTACAGAGATATTTTTCACACACAATATGGTATATGTAAAATACACCCAAACACATTGCCCTACTTCTCCTGAGTACGGCGATACCACATAGTGTTACTTTTGCAGCCTGGGTGGGCAAGGGGCCCAAATTCCAACGACATCTTTAGGTTTTCAAGGTTGCTCACAATTTAGCCCCGCCCAAAATGCCAGAACAGTAAACACACCCCACAAATGACCCCATTTCGAAAGTAGACACCCTGAGGTATTCACTGAGGGGCATAGTGAGTCCGTGGGAGATTTTTTTTTTTTTGCCAGAAGTTAGCAGAAATGGAAACTTTATTATTATTTTTCCTCAGAAAGTGTCATTTTCCGCTAACTTAGAAAAAAATTAAATGATCCATGAACTCATCATGCCCCTCCGTGAATCTCTGGGGTGTCTTCTTTCTAAAATGGTGTCATTTGGGGGGTATTTATCTATCCTGGCATTCTAGTACCTGAAGAAACATGAGAGGTGCTCAGAAAGTCAGGCTGCTTCAAAATGCGGAAATTCACTTTTTGCACCATAGTTTGTAAACGCTATAACTTTTACCCAAACCAATAAATATACACTTATTGGATTTTTTTTTTACGAAAGACATGTAGAACAATAAATTTAGAGGAAAATGTATATAGAAATGTATTTAAAAAAAAATAAATTTACAACAGAAAGTGAAAAAATTTCATTTTTTTGCTAAAATTTCGTCAAAAAAAGTAAAATATCAAAAAAGTAAAAATGTCAGCAGCAATGAAATACCACCAAATGAAAGCTCTATTAGTGAGAAGAAAAGGAGGTAAAATTCATTTGGGTGATAAGTTGTATGACAGAGCAATAAACGGTGAAAGTAGCATAGTGCAGAATTGCAAAAAGTGGCCTGGTCATTAAGGGTGTTTAAGCTAGGGGGCTGAAGTGGTTAAAGAAGTGCCATGCCAGGGAACTCCTTGAAGCTGCCTTTGGGGTGCTCGGTCCTTGGTGGCGGTGGCCAGTAGTAGGCGAACTTTCTTGGCGGCGGCTGTTCTGCTTTTGCCCCCTGCTCCCTCTTTTGCTACGCTGTTGGCTCGGTTTCACCACTGCCTCTTCCTCTGAACTATGAAAGTCAGTGGCACGACCTTCATTCCATGTGGGGTCTAGGACCTTATCGTCCCCTGCATCGTCTTCCACACAGTCTTCCTCCCTGACCTCCTGTTCGGTCTGCACACTGCAGAAAGACGCAGCAATTGGCACCTGTGTTTCGTCATCATCAGAGACGTGCGGACTCCGATGAGGTGGTATTCCCATGTCCTCATCATCAGGAAACATCAGTGGTTGTGCATCAGTGCATTCTATGTCTTCCACCACTGGGGAAGGGCTAGGTGGATTCCCTTGGGAAACCCTGCCAGCAGAGTCTTCAAACAGCATAAGAGACTGCTGCATAACTTGAGGCTCAGACAGTTTCCTGATATTCATGGGGGTAATGTGACAGACTGATGGGCTTGGTTTTCAGGCGCCACCTGTGCGCTTTCTGCAGAAGACTGGGTGGGAGATAATGTGAATGTGCTGGATCCACTGTCGGCCACTCAATTGACTAGCGCCTGTACCTGCTCAGGCCTTACCATCCTTAGAACGTCATTGGGCCCCACCAAATATCGCTGTAAATTCTGGCGGGTACTGGAACCTGAGGTAGTTGGTTCACTAGGACTTGTGGCTGTGGCAGAATGGCCACGTCCTCTCCCAGCACCAGAGGGTACACTAACACCACCGGTCCGCGTCCCTTACTAGATGTTTTCCTCATTGTTACCGTTCACCAATCACCACAATAAGAAAAAAATATGATTTCCAATTCAGGCCTTTTTTACAGGCACCTAACACTATCTGCCTATTTATTTATGTAGCGTATTACACTAATCCAGGCACAGCAGTAACCACTGATTTAGGGAATATCTCTTTTAGGGCTAGTATTTAGGCCCTGGATGAAAGGTATCCTTTTATGGACAGATTTACACTTGGAGATGCACAGTAGCGTGAGAAAAAATATGTAGAATTATGCCTTCAGCAATTGTATTTTAACACTTTGTGTAATATACCCTTTAATAGACAGAAATACAATGAGAGATGCACGGTAGCCTGTGAAGTTAATGAGGATGACCCTCTCAGCACTTGTATATACACCTTGAGTGTAATATACCCTTTACGGACAGATTAACACTTGGCCTGCAACAGCTGGAACACCAGATTCAGGGTATTGCTATATTGGCAAGTGAATTTCACCCCAGAACAAAATATACCCTTTTACGGACAGATTAACACTTGGCCTGCAACAGCTGGAACACCAGATTCAGGGTATTGCTATATTGGCAAGTGAATTTCACCCCAGAACAAAATATACCCTTTACGGACAGATTAACACTTGGCCTGCAACAGCTGGAACACAAGATTCAGGGTATTGCTATATTGGCAAGGGAATTTCACCCCAGAACAAAATATACCCTATTACGGACAGATTAACACTTGGCCTGCAACTGCTGGAACACCAGGTTCAGGGTATTGCTATTTTGGCAATTGAATTTCACCCCAGAACAAAATATATGTTTTGGCAGACACTATTATGCTTTGCCAGCCACTACTGGAACACCAGATTCAGGGTATTGCTATTTTGGGAATTGAATTTCACTCCAGAACAATATATACCCTTTACGGACAGATTAACACTTGGCCTGCAACAGCTGGAACACCAGATTCAGGGTATTGCTATATTGGCAAGTGAATTTCACCCCAGTACAAAAATATACTCTTTACGGACAGATTAACACTTGGCCTGCAACTGCTGGAACACCATATTCAGGGTATTGCTATTTCGGCAATTGAATTTCACCCCAGAACAAAATATATGTTTTGGCGGACACTATTATACTTTTCCAGCCCCAGCTGAAACCACTGATTTATGGTATTGTTATTTTGGCAATTGAATTTCACCCCAGAACAAAATATATCCGTTGCAGGACACTATTAAACTTGGCCAGCCACAGCTGAAACCACTGATTTATGGTATTGCTATTTTGGCAATTGGATTTCACCCCAGAACAAAATATATGTTTTGGCGGACACTATTATACTTTGCCAGCCACTACTGGAACACCAGATTCAGGGTATTGCTATTTTGGCAATTGAATTTCACCCCAGAACAAAATGTACCCTTTTACGGACAGATTAACAATTGGCCTGCAACAGCTGGAACACCAGATTCAGGGTATTGCTATATTGGCAATTCAATTTCCCCCAGAACAAAATATACCCTTTTACGGACAGATTAACAATTGGCCTGCAACAGCTGGAACACCAGATTCAGGGTATTGCTATATTGGCAATTCAATTTCCCCAGAACAAAATATACCCTTTACGGACAGATTAACACTTGGCCTGCAACAGCTGGGACACCAGATTCAGGGTATTGCTATTTTGGCAATTGAATTTCACCCCAGAACAAAATATACCCTTTACGGACAGATTAACACTTGGCCTGCAACAGCTGTGACACCAGATTTATGGTATTGCTATTTTGGCAATTGAATTTCACCCCAGAACAAAATATATCCGTTGCAGGACACTATTAAACTTGGCCAGCCACAGCTGAAACCACTGATTTATGGTATTGCTATTTTGGCAATTGGATTTCACCCCAGAACAAAATATATGTTTTGGCAGACACTATTATACTTTGCCAGCCACTACTGGAACACCAGATTCAGGGTATTGCTATTTTGGCAATTGAATTTCACCCCAGAACAAAATGTACCCTTTACGGACAGATTAACAATTGGCCTGCAACAGCTGGAACACCAGATTCAGGGTATTGCTATATTGGCAATTCAATTTCCCCAGAACAAAATATACCCTTTTACGGACAGATGAAAACTTGGCCTGCAACAGCTGGGACACCCGATTCAGGGTATTGCTATATTGGCAATTGAATTTCCCCAGAACAAAATATACCCTTTTACGGACAGATTAACACTTGGCCTGCAACAGCTGGGACACCAGATTCAGGGTATTGCTATTTTGGCGATTGAATTTCACCCCAGAACAAAATATACCCTTTACGGACAGATTAACACTTGGCCTGCAACAGCTGTGACACCAGATTTATGGTATTGCTATTTTGGCAATTTAATTTCACCCCAGAACAAAAAATATGTTTTGGCGGACACTATTATACTTTGCCAGCCACAGCTATGACACCAGATTTATAGTATTGCTATTTTGGCAATTGAATTTCACCCCAGAACAAAATATATGTTTTGGCGGACACTATTATACTTTGCCAGCCACAGCTGTGACACCAGATTTATGGTATTGCTATTTTAGCAATTTAATTTCACCCCAGAACAAAATATATGTTTTGGCGGACACTATTATACTTTGCCAGCCACAGCTGTGACACCAGATTTAGGGGATTGCTATTTTGGCAATTGAATTTCACCACAGAAAATAATTTATCCTTTGCCAGACAGCAGACAGTATTATACTTGGCTAGCCAAAGCTCGAACACCAGATTTAGGGATTGGTATTTTGGCAATTGTATTTAACCCTTAATAAAATATAGAAATTGCTATCCTGAGTTTCTAGGGTGACAATAAGCACAGCTAAGCCCCTGATGTAGGATATAGCAAAAAAAATATAGTATTGATGGACTTGGTGGCAGCTTGTTCTGGTGCACCACAAGTCACAAAATGTCCGCCGATCATCCCAGAAAAAAGTGACAGAAAAACGCTCTGTGCAGCCTTAAAACCAGTGAGCAATTAACTAGCAGAAGTTGAATGATTCACAGCTGTAGATCGATCACTTCATTAGGTGCTTTTGCTGACTTTTCCCTGCCTAATCTCGCCCTCACAGAAGCTGGGTCCTCTCCCTACACTAATCAGAGCAGTGTGACGTGCGTCGCTATGTGACTCCAGCTTAAATAGAGGCTGGGTCACATGCTGCACTTGGCCAATCACAGCCATGCCATTAGTAGGCATGGCTGTGATGGGCTCTTAGGTCAAGAAGTAAACGCTAGCTGATTGGCTGCTGTGCAGCCCTTCAGAAAGCAGGAAGAAATCGCTGAACAACGGACCCGAACCCGAACTATGCTCGAACTGTTCGCTCAACACTAGTAATAGCCTTAAAACGCTTTTACTTACCCAAGCCATTCTGAGCTTGTTTTAGCATCACATATGGTACTTCATGACAGTAGTAAATTTGAGTCAATATATTTCATTTTTATTTATAGAAAAATACCAAATTTAACAAAAATGTTGAAAAAATTGCCAAATTCCAAACTTAAATTTCTCTACTTAATAATAGATAGTAATACCTCCAAAAACAGTTATTACTTTACATTCCCCATAATTCTACTTCATGTTTGGATCATTTTGACAATGAAATTAAATTTTTGGGGACGTTAGTAGGCTTAGAATTTTAAAATAAAATCTACAAAACCCATTTTTTTCAGGACCAGTTCAGTTATACAGTAACTTTCTGGGGCTTACATATTAGAAACCACCCATAACACTGGGTTCAGACCTGAGCGTTTTGGAGCCTAGCGTTTTCTGCGCGTTCAAGACGGGCGTTAACGCGCGTTTTTCAAGCGTTTTGGTAAGTAGTGTAGGCGCGTTTGACGTGCGCTTATGTGATTGACTGCATAGTTGGCCAATGACCAAACAGCCCTCGCTATATATAGTTTGGCCAATCAGCGTGCTTTAGAGGTGTGAAATTCCATGGTGGCTGATCCAGCATGTTGCAAACTTTGAAAACGCGCGTCCATAGGCGCGTTTTACGCTGCACAAACGCCCGAACAACACGCGTATTGCGTTTCCTATTGAAGTATATTGGCACCAAACGCTCGAAAAATGCCCGAATTAACGCGAACATACTTGCTTATGCGTCGGACGTTTTGAGCGCGCGTTCGAACGCGCATAAAACGTGCAAGTGTGAACCACCCCCATTGGAATGCATGGTTCCTGTACTGTTGTGCGTTTTTTGCGCTGTTCGAACGCGGCGTTTACTGTAGTGTGAACTGAGTGTAAATCACCCTTTTGAAACTACAGCCCTCAAGCTATTCAAACGTGATTTTATAAACTTTGTTAACCCTTTAGGTGCCACAGAAGAATTAATAGAAATTGTGAATTATATATTTTTTAAATCACTTTTTTTAGCAGATTTGAAATGTTAATGTAATTTTTCTGCAACACATCAAGGGTTAACAGCCAAACAAAACTCCAAATCTATTACCCTGAATCTGGAGTTTACAGAAACACCCCATGTGTGCTCAAAAACTGATGAATGGCGCACAGCGAGCTTCAGAGTGGAAGGAGCACCATATGGCTTTGGAGAGCGGATTTAGCTGGAATGGTAATTGGGAGCTACAGTTGTGTTCAAAATTATTCAACCCCCAATGCTGTAAAGGGTTTTAGGGAATTTAGTGTACATTTGTAATTGTGTTCAGAATGAAATCTTACAAGGACTTTTAAAGAACCAAATGCAACTAAAATTACCTCAATTGTTTTTGTAATACAGTATTAAATGTTTTTGTGTGATTTCTACATTGACACAATTATTTAACCCCTTAAAGACTACCACTTTTAAGAACAGAGGTTCATTCAAGTGTTTTCGATCAGGTATTGAAAACACCTGTGGATGTCAAGGAGCAGCAATCAAGCATAATAAGCACCAATTAGGCAGATTTAAAATGACTGTGATACTCAGCTCCTTCTAGACATTTACTGATGTGTTTACAAACATGGTGAAGTCAAGAGAATGGTCCAGGAAGACAAGAGAAGAGGTGATTTCTCTTCACAGGAAGGGCAATGGCTATAAAAAGATTGCAAAGATGTTACACATACCAAGAGACACCATAGGAAGCATCATTCGCAAAATTCAAGGCAAAGGGCACTGTTGAAACGCTACCTGGTCTTGACAGAAAGAAGATGCTGACTTTGACTGCTGTGTGCTACCTGAAGCGCAAAGTGGAGAAAAGTCCCCGTGTGACTGCTGAGGAACTGATAAAAGATTTGTCAGATGCGGGTACTGAAGTTTCAGCTCAGACAATAAGGTGCACACTGCGTAATGAAGGCCTCCATGCCAGAACTCCCAGGCGCACCCCCTTGCTGTCTCCAGAGAATAAGAAGAGTCGACTGCAGTATGCCAAAAGTCATGTGGACAAACCACAAAAGTTTTGGGATAGTGTTCTGTGGACTGATAAAACAAAATTAGAACTGTTTGGGCCCATGAATCAACGCTATGTTTGGAGTAGGAAGAACAAGGCCTATGAAGAAAAGAACACCTTGCCTACTGTGAAGCATGGCGGGGGGTCAATCATGCTTTGGGGATGTTTTGCTTATACAGGTACAGGGAAGCTTCAGCGTGTGCAAGGTACCATGAATTCTCTTCAGTACCAGGAGATATTGGATGAAAATGTGATGCAGTCCGTCAGAAACCTGAGGCTTGGGAGACGTTGGACCTTTCAACAGGACAATGATCCAAAGCATACCTCCAAGTCCACTAGAGCAAGGTTGCAGATTAAAGGCTGGAACATTTTGAAGTGGCCATCGCAGTCACCAGACTTAAATCCGATTGAGAACCTCTGGTGGGACTTAAAGAAAGCAGTTGCAGCGCTCAAGCCTAAGAATGTGACTGAACTGAAAGCTTTTGCTCATGAAGAATGGGCAAAGATACCCGTAGATCGCTGCAAGACACTTGTGTCAAGCTATGCTTCACGTTTAAAAGCTGTTATAACTGGAAAAGGATGTTGTACTAAGTACTAAGATTGAATGTCACTTGGGGGTTGAATAAAACTGATAATGATGTGAGCACAGAAAAGACATTTGTGGTTATTTCATTATAAATGTTTTGTTAAATTTGTCTGACTTACAAGTGCCTCTGTGATTTAATTGTAAACAAGATGACTGAAATTATCAAAATCAATGTCAAACTGGCCAAGACAGTCAATTTCAGTGGGGGTTGAATAATTTTGAACACAACTGTATGTCAGACGTGAAGACACCCTGAGGTGGCCCTACAGTGGAAACCCCAAAATATGACCCTATTCCGGAAACTTCACCCCTCAAGGAATATTTCAAGATGTGTAGTGAGAACGTTGTCCTCAAAGGTGATTCATGGAATCATCTAAAAATGAAAAATTACAATTTTTCCCCAAAAAATGGACTTTAGGCCCAAATTTTTCACTTTCACAAGGGAGAACTGGAGAAAATGCACCACCTCTTTTATTGCCCATTTTCTCCAGATTACAGCAATACCCCATATGTGATTGTATACTGCTATATGGGTGTACCACAGGGGTCAGAAGGAAAGGAGCACCAAATGGCTACTAAAAGGCAGATTTCACAGGAATAAGTGACAGACGCCATCTTGCAATTAAACACATCCTGAGGTGGCCTTACAGTGGAAACCCCCAAAAAGTGACCCCCCCATTCTGGAAACTGCACCCCTCAAGGAATATTTCCCAGATTTTGTTCCCCATTTCCCCCCGAATACGCCAATACCCCATATGTGCTCAAAAAATGATATATGGGCGCACAGCAGGCTTCAGAGTGGAAGGAGTACCATTTGGCATTAGGAGAGAGGATTTAGCTGGAATGGTAATTGGGAGCTATGTCGCATGTGAAGACACCCTGAGGTGGCCCTACAGTGGAAACCCACAAAAAGTGACCCCATTCTGGAAACTACACCCCTCAAGGAATATTTCAAGGTGTGTAGTGAGCACTTCGGCCCATCAGGCGGTTCACAGAATTAGGCCTCATGCACACGAACGTATTTTCTCTCCGTGTCCGTTCCGCTTTTTTCAATGGGTCCGCAAAAAATGGGTCCGCAAAAACGGAAGCTACTCCGCATGCATTCCGTTTCCGTATGTCCGTTTTCCGTTCCGCAAAAAAATAGAGCATGTCCTATTTTTTTCTAGTTTGCGGACAAGGATAGGCATTATTACAATGGATCCGCAAAATAACGGATCCGCAAAAAAAAAAAGGATGTCATACGGAACGTAATCCATATTTTTTTGCGGATCTGCAATTCTGCGCACCGCAAAACACATACGGTCATGTGCATGAGGCCTTAGAAAAAGCTTGCCTGTGAAAATAAAAATGACAATTTTTCCAGAAAAAGTTGCTTTACTCCCACATTTTTCACTTTCACAAGGGAAAACAGGACAAAATGCACCTCACATTTTGTTCCCTATTTCCCCCCGAATATACCAACACCCAATATGTGCTCAAAAAATGATGTATGGGCGCACAGCAGGCCTCTAGTGGCAAAGTGTAAAATATGGTTTATGCAGGCCTGAATTGGCAGACATGGATTTTAGCTGTCATGTCGCGTTTAAAAAAATTCCCTGAGAGCCTCAGAAACGAAAAACCCCAACAAGTGACCCCATTTCAGAAAGAGCACCCCTGTACGAACATTTTAAGTGGTGGAAAGGGTACTTTTTAGCAAACAGGTGTCTCACAGAAGGCAGAAATAGAAGAGAGAGGATTTCAAAGCACACATTTGTGAAAAAAATGATTACTAGCAGACCCCAATTTTTTTTCCATAAGGGGTTAAAGGAGAAAATGCACCCCAGTTTGCGTTCCTCATTTTCTCCCCATTCAGGAAACACCTCATATGTGCTCGTAGCCGGCTGTATGGGTGCACAGCAGGCAGGCAGCAAAATTAAATTCCTGAGGTCCCCAGAAATGAAAAACCCAAACAAGTGACCCCGTTTCGGAAACAGCACCCCTGTACCAACATTTTAATTGGTAGAAAGGGTACTTTTTAGCAAACAGGTATCTCACAGAAGACAGAAACACTAGTGACAGCATTTCAAAGCACACATTTATAAAAATGAAAAATTACTAGCAGACCCCAATTTTTCACTTTCACAAGGGGTTGAAGGAGAAAATGCACCACAGTATATGTTCCCCATTTTCTCCCCATTCAGGAAAAACCCCATATGTGCTTGTAGCCTGCTGTATTGGCTCACAGCAGGTCTCTAGAGGCAATGTACAAAAACTGTTTTATACAGCCCTGAAAAACAGACATTTATTTTCGTAGCCTTGTCGTATTAAATAAATTCCTGAGGTCTCCAGAAATGAAAAACCCTAAGAAGTGACCCCATTTTGGAAAGAGCACCCCTGTACAAGCATTTTAATTGGTTGAAAGGGTACTTTTGACTCAACAGTAAAAGATTATGTAGTGGTTGTTGGAAAGTGGGTATGCAAGTGAGGTGGACTAAATCAGAGATATGGAAATATTACAGGGCGCATAAACGATGAAATAAAAAAATCCATGGATGAGTGGTAGGTTCGGAAGCATTTCTTCATGCCAACACCAGGTTTATCAGGGCAGGTGTTGCACTGATAAATGGCGTCTTTTCGTATTTCCCTTTGTAACAAACCCATCTTTTTGGGTCTTTCCCCTTTTGCTGTTTGTGGCACTTCACCAGGGAAATGTTGGCCTGGTACAACACGGGCACCATGACCTCCTGAAGTACCCGGGCCCTCCCCTTCCTGACTTTGGAAAATGAGGGCCTTGATTACTGCCTCTTGGAACTGAAGGAAAGTTCCTGCTTGGCCTGCAGCTCGATGTAAAACAAACACATTGTACATTGCCATCTGTACAATGTATACGGCTAGCTTTTTGTACCACACCTTAGTTTTACGCATAGCACTGTAGGGCTTCAGAACTTGATCGGACAGATCAACCCCTCCCATGTGCCTGTTGTAATTTAGGATGCAGTCTGGCTTGTTGACAGGGGTAGTGGTACCTCGCACTTGGGCAGGAGAACTGGTGTTGGTGTGAATGGTGGTTAGTACAAGGACATCCCTCTTGTCCTTGTACTTAACCGCCAACATGTTCTCATAGCAAAGAGCTTTACTGTCGCCTTTTTTGAGTAGATGCCCTACCAGGGATCTAAGGAGCCCTCTCTGATTTTTTGTGCCGCAAGCCACAGTACCTCGGGCTTTTAGGGAAATGAATAGGGGGATGCTGGTGTAATAGTTATCTACATAGAGGTGATAACCATTATCCAGCAGTGGGTGCAGTGAGTCCCACACAATCTTGCCAGTAACTCCTAGGACGAGCTTGTACATTTTTATTCCGTACCGTGCCCGCTTGCTGGGTAGGTACTGGCGAAATTAACCCTTCCTTCAAAATGTACAAGGCACTCGTCTATGCTAATTTATTTTTCTGGGGTAAACACCTCTGTAAATTTGGAGTTGAGGTGCTCCAGGAGGGGTCTTATTTTGAATAGACGGACAAATTGTGCGTCATTTTGGGCGGGACACTATGCGTTATCATTATAATGTAGGAATTTCAAAATGGATTTAAATCTTGTATGGGACATGACCATATTGTAAATTGGAGTGTGGTACAAGACATCTGAACTCCAATATTGTCTCATTTCAGTTTTTTTAAACAGGCCCATGTGCAGCAACAGCCCCCAGAACTTCATAATGTCGGCTGCATTTAGAGGGTTCCAACCTAGGGGTCTAGCATATGAGGATGACGGGTTTTGAGCAATAAACTGAAAAAATCTATTTCTGTGAAGCCTGTGCAGTCATAGTAACATAGTAACATAGTAACATAGTATATAAGGCCGAAAAAAGACATTTGTCCATCCAGTTCGACCTGTTTCCTGCAAGTTGATCCAGAGGAAGGCAAAAAACCCCTGTGAGGTAGAGCCAATTTTCCCCACTTAAGGGGAAAAAATTCCTTCCCGACTCCAATCAGGCAGTCAGAATAACTCCCTGGATCAACGACCCATCTTTAGTAGTTATAGCCTGAAATATTATTACGCTCCAGGCCCCTCTTGAATTCCTTTATTGTACTCACCATCACCACCTCCTCAGGCAGAGAGTTCCATAGTCTTACTGCTCTTACCGTGAAGAACCCTTTTCTATGTTTGTGTACAAACCTTCTTTCCTCCAGACGCAGAGGATGTCCCCTCGTCACAGTCACAGTCCTGGGGATAAATAGATGATGGGAGAGATCTTTGTACTGACCCCTGATATATTTATACATAGTTATTAGATCTCCCTCAGTCGTCTTTTTTCTAGAGTGAATAACCCTAATTTTGATACCCTTTCGGGTACTGTAGTTGCCCCATTCCAGTTATTACTTTAGTTGCCCTCCTCTGAACCCTCTCTAGCTCTGCTATGTCTGCCTTGTTCACGGGAGCCCAGAACTGTACACAGTACTCCATGTGTGGTCTGACTAGTGATTTATAAAGTGGTAAGACTATATTTTCATCACGGGCATCTATGCCCCTTTTGATGCAACCCATTATCTTATTGGCCTTAGCAGCAGCTGCCTGACACTGGTTTTTACAGCTTAGTTTGTTATTTATTAAAATTCCTAGATCCTTTTCAATGTCAGTGTTACTGAGTGTTTTACCATTTAGTATGTACGGGTGACTTGCATTATTCCTTCCCATGTGCATAACTTTACATTTGTCAGTGTTAAACCTCATCTGCCATTTCTCTGCCCAAGCCCCCAATCTATCCAGATCCCTCTGTAGCAGAAAACAGTCCTCTTTAGTGTTAATTACTTTACACAGTTTAGTGTCATCTGCAAAAATTGATATATTACTGTGCAAGCCTTCTACAAGATCATTAATAAATATATTGAAGAGAATAGGGCCCAATACTGAACCCTGAGGTACCCCACTAGTGACCGTGACCCAATCTGAGTGTGTACCGTTAATAACCACCCTCTGTTTTCTGTTACTGAGCCAGTTACTTACCCACATACAGATATTTTCTCCTAGTCCAAGTGTTCTCATTTTATATACTAACCTTTTATGTGGTACAGCGTCAAATGCTTTGGAGAAGTCCAGATATACGACATCCATTGATTCGCCGCTGTCAAGTCTAGAACTTACCTCCTCATAGAAACTGATTAAATTAGTTTGACATGACCGATCCCTCATGAAGCCATGCTGATATGGTGTAATTTGCTTATTTTCATTGAGATACTCCAAGATAGCATCTCTTACAAAACCTTCAAACAGTTTACCCACAACAGATGTTAAACTTACCGGCCTATAATTTCCAGGCTCTGTTTTTGGACCCTTTTTGAATATTGGCACCACATTTGCTATACGCCAGTCTGGTGGAACATTCCCTGTCAGTATGGAGTCCGTGAATATCAAAAATAAGGGTCTGGCTAGGACATCACTTAATTCCCTTAGGATACGGGGGTGTATGCCATCCGGTCCTGGCGATTTGTCTATTTTAATCTTTTTAAGTCGCTGCTGTACTTCTTCCTGGGTCAGACAGGGCACTTTTAAAGGGGAATTTACTTTTACATTTTGCATTTCATCTGACAGTTTATTTTCCTCAGTGAAAACAGTGGTGAAGAAAATATTTAATAGCTTGGCTTTATCCTCATCACTTTCTGCAACTCCCCCTCATTGCTATGTAGAGGGCCGACTCCTTCAGGTTTATATTTTTTACCATTTATATAATTGAAAAACATTTTAGGGTTAGTTTTGCTCTCTTTGGCAATTAATCTCTCAGTCTCTAGTTTGGCAGTTTTTATTAGTTTTTTACATATTCTATTTTTTTCCTTATAGTTTATCAGTGCTTCCTGGCTCCCCTCCTGTTTTAGTGATTTATATGCTTTCTTTTTGTCATTTATTGCTTTTTTACTGGTTCTATTTATCCACATTGGTTTCTTCTTATTTCTTAGCCTTTTATTTCTATAAGGTATGCATCGATCACAATTTGATGTTATAATGCTTTTAAAAATCTCCCATTTTGTGGTTGTATTTTTATTTTTGAGGACTATGTCCCAGTTAATTGAGCCTATGGCCTCTCTTAGTTGGCTAAATTTTGCTTTTTTGAAGTCCGGTATTCTTGTTCCTCCCTGTAGAAACTCTCGTTTGAAGGATAATTGGAAGGTTATTACTTTATGGTCACTATTTCCCAGGTGTCCCCCGACCTGCACGTCTGTTGTTCTATCAGGTCTATTGGTTAATACTAAGTCCAGTATGGCCGTCCCTCTAGTTGGGTCCTGAACCATTTGGGAAAGGTAATTGTCTTTGGCTATTGCCAAGAACCTGTTTCCTTTATGGGATGTACAAGTTTCAGTTTCCCAGTCTATATCTGGGTAGTTGAAGTCCCCCATAATAACCACCTGATTATGGTTTGCCGCCTTGTTTATCTCGTTTAGTAATAGATTTTCTGTGGACTCTGGTATATTAGGTGGTTTATAGTAAACTCCTATTAGTAATTTATTATTGTTTTTGGCTCCATTTATCTCCACCCACAATGACTCCACATTTTCGTGTCCCTCACAGATGTCTTCCCGGAGTGTGGGCTTTAGAGAGGACTTTATGTAAAGGCAGACCCCTCCCCCTCTCCGGTTTTGACGATCCTTTCTGAACAGATTGTAACCTTGTACATTAACTGCCCAGTCATAGCTATCATCCAGCCATGTCTCAGTTATTCCCACTATGTCATAATCCTCCTCACACATCACTAATTCCAGTTCCCCAGTTTTATTAGTCAGGCTTCTGGCATTAGTATACATACATTTGAGAGGTTTATGCATATTTTTGCCCTACACCTTTCCTTCTGAACTTTTCTAGGCCCTCCTTCCATTTCTCCCCCAGTCCCACTACCTTGCCCCCGGTCTCTATCTGCACTATCTTCCCTCCTATAATGTAATTTCTCACCCCCAGTCCCTAGTTTAAACACTCCTCCAACCTTCTAGCCATCTTTCTCCCCAACACGGCTGCCCCTTCCCCATTGAGGTGCAGCCCGTCCCTACGATAGAGCCTGTAGCCGATAGCAAAGTCGGCCCAGTTCTCCATGAACCCAAAACCCTGCTTCCTACACCAGTTCTTGAGCCACTTGTTAACCTCTCTAATCTCCCGCTGCCTCTCTTGTGTGGCCCGTGGTACAGGCAGTATTTCGGAAAATACTACCTTTGAGGTCCTTGCCCTAAGCTTTTGACCTAAATCCCTGAAATCATTCTTAAGGACGCTCCACCTTCCTCTAACTTTGTCATTGGTTCCGATATGGACCATGACCGCTGGATCTTCTCCAGCCCCTCCCAGTAATCTGTCAACCCGATCAGCGATGTGTCGAACTCTAGCGCCAGGAAGACAGCACACTGTTCGGCGATCACGATCTTTGTGACAGATCGCCCTATCTGTTCCCCTAATAATTGAGTCTCCCACTACCAGAAGCTGTCTGGCCTGCCCTGCTCTCCTGGTCCCCTGCTTACTGGAGCTGACATTCCCCTGACCGGCAGAGGAAGTGTCTGGCTGCAGCGGTGCTGTCCCTGAGCTGCCATCCCCCTCATCTGCCAAACGTGCAAACTTGTTGGGGTGAATCCAAACAAGTCAATCCAAATTCCAGTCAATCCAAATTCCAGAGTTTCCACAAACTCTGAAATTTGGGGCTTATAATCCTCAGGCGGTTTGATCCATAGGGGATCAACAGGGGGAGGGGGGGCCTACGTCATCTCTCCTGGGGTGTTTCCTTGAGGGTCCCTCATCACCAGATGACGATGATAATGAAGGAGTAGAGGAATGTGGCATCCTCTTCTCCCTCACTTGTAGACTCCATTTCAGAGGCAAGGATGGCGTATGCCTCTTCAGCGGAGTACATTTTCTGGGATGAATGGGACATTTTTATTTTTTTTGGTGTGTGTAAAATGAAAAGTGTCTGGGAGGTGTACGTAGTGATTTAACATGTGAAGGGCTTGTAATCAGTTTAATTAAAAATAAAATTTATGATAAAGAAAAAAAAAGAAAGAAAGAAAAGAGAAAAAGATAAGTGAAAGAATAAGCATTTGTGGGAGGGGCAGAGGCTCTTCATATACAAGCCACAGCCTCACTCAGGTGTTCTCAGGTGCACAGCTGCTGCTGGGTGTCATTAGCAAACTAGCTTCCCTGGTGGTAGGATTCTTTCTTTGCAGCATGGAGCCAGAATGGAGCTTGTTATTTTGCTCTCTGCTACCGTAGCATGCACGTCTCTCCTGGCCGCTTCAGAACCGACTTTGCTAGCGTAAAGGAAGAGTTACCCGGGCTGCACGTGACATCATGTTTGGAGATCGGACGCAGCTGTTATTGTTTAGGCCTCTTGCTGTAGCTGTTCCTTGCCATGTGTCTCCCCCTCCCCCGCTACCACCATCTTTAGACTTCACGTATTTAACTGCTCCATTTACTTAAAAACCCTGCCGCACTTTTTATGCTCTGCTGTTATCCTGAACGGCATTTACACTTTCGGTTTTTATTTCATGTCTCATGCTTCTTATGCCTACTATTGCACCATTCTTCATACGCCTCAGATGCATCCGCATGTCTTTTACTGTCACAGCACTTTCCTACTCTGCTCATTCCCAGACCAGCCTTACATTTGGCTGTTGCGCTAGGTTTTACTCCCTGCTCACCTGAGCTGTGTCCACATGTCTGCTATTTTCATCATTCTTCACCCGTTAATCACATTCAAGCTGCGTTCACCTGTTGGCTGTTACATCACATTCCGTACCCAGCCGACATCCGGATCCGTATTATACGCCTGTTATTACATGTTGTATACTCTGCTTACAGCCATAGCTGCTACTGTTACTCCATTTTTATTCTCTGGACGCACTCACACTGGTGTTCACACTTTGCTCCACTCACAACCAGAGCTGCGTTCCTGCGCCGACTAGTATACCATGTTTGCTCTGCTCATAGTGAGAGCTGTGTTTACACGTCCACTGTCACAACATGTTCATACTAGGCTTGTTTCAGAGCTGCATTCACGTTCACTGTTACATCATGTTTAAGCTCCACTCACATTTAGAGCTGCTATTCTACCAATTTCATTCTCGGCTACACCCAGAGGTGCATTCACACTTTATACCATGCTTTTCATGCTCTACCCATACTCAGATCTGCGTCCGTACCATGTTTTTAGGTACCACTCACATCCAAAGCTGCGTTCACCCATTTGTTGTTACATTATGTGTTGTACTCTGCTCCCACTCAAAGTTGCATTCTCCTGTTCATTGCTACGTCATGGTTTTACTCAATAATCTCAACGTGGCAGTCTGCACCTACCGCTCTGGTACCCCTCTCCCAACAAACATAACTGCATTCTTTTCAGGCTTACGTTCCTTTCCTCGGTGGTCTGTTACATTCCATAGGCCTACTTTTCTGTTCACTTCAGAAATTTTTATTTTGGTCTTCTTTAATCCTGGTTCATATTCACTCAGACTGGTCTTCTTTACTTCTGGTTCGTATTCACTGAGATTGGTCTCCTGCCCCAGTTCACCAAACAGCTCCTCAGCGGAGGTCAGTGGGCCAATAGGAGTAAGTTTCCTGCTATGTTTTCACAAGCTGTTCATTTGTTTGTCACGATAAGAGACTTCTCTTAGCGAACTTGCAATGGCTCAGGCTCTTGTTTTTCTCCCATCTCTGTTTCAATTTCATGTTTACGTTTTATGGTTCGCGGTGGTTAGTGTTTTATGTATGCACTTCGGATTACTAATGTCTATATTTTCAACGCCGGTTGGCAGTTATATTTCTTAGGCCACCTTCTAGCCAATCCAATCATTAAAGTCGCTGCATATGCCATCAGGTCCGGCTTACGCCTTAATTACTTATCGTCACTTCAACGTCATCAAGATCAGTCTCTCGGCCTCGGGGCCCTATGACTGCTTCGGCCTCTGGCTTCGGGGCCCTGTGACTGATCAGGCCTCATGGCTCCGGGGCCCCATGACCGTTTTTCATGTTTTGTTTGCTAAGGGTACGACATGGTTGTAGGCTGGTTTGTGTCCCAGGTTTGCTGTTAGAGAGGGTCATGGTTATGCGAGTCCCCAAGGCATTCTGGTGCTGCATAAGTGGTTTATTTAAAAAAAAAGTCATAAGAGGCTCGTACGAGTGGCTATTCGCTTATAGGACCTCACGATTGGCACCGACACTTGTAGTTCGACCGCCATCTGATACTTTTCCGCCATAAGAGACTCGCACGCATGGCTCCTGCCAAAAGAGACTCCGCACGCATGGCTCCTGCCAAAAGAGACTCGCACGCATGGCTCCTGCCATAAGAGACTCGCACGCATGGCTCCTGCCATAAGAGACTCGCACGCATGGCTCCTGCCATAAGAGGCTCGCACGAGTGGCTCCTGCCATAAGAGGCTCGCACAAGTGGCTCTTTGCTTATAGGACCTCACGACTGGCATCGTCATTCGTAGTTCACACGGTCCTCTGATACTTGTTCCACCATAAGAGACTCGCACGCATGGCTCCTGCCATAAGAGACTTGCACGCATTGCTCCTGCCATAAGAGACTCGCACAAGTGGCTCTTTGCTTATAGGACCTCACGACTGGCATCGTCATTCGTAGTTCACACGGTCCTCTGATACTTGTTCCGCCATAAGAGACTCGCACACATGGCTCCTGCCATAAGAGACTCGCACACATGGCTCCTGCCATAAGAGGCTCGCAAGAGTGGTTCTTTGCTTATAGGACCTCACGACTGGCATCGTCATTCTTAGTTCACACGGTCCTCTGATACTTGTTCCGCCATAAGAGACTCGCACGCATGGCTCCTGCCATAAGAGACTTGCACGCATTGCTCTGTCAGGCATTTTCAGGACTATATGTGATATCTGATGATAATATGGTCAAAATGGATTTTCATTTCCTTTAAGAGATAGACTGAACCAGAGTTTTGCTATACAACTAAAGCAGGCCAAGATAGGGTCATGCAGAGGTTAGTCTGTGTAAAAATTTGTACTGAATACAAAGTATATTGTTTTAAGAGTTATTGCCACAAATGTCGTCTTATCTGTTGGGAGTACACTGGATTCTCCAGACATGTCCATCTGAAGAGAACAAGGCCCATTCATATCATTATGGTCCATAGATCAACAGTGTGAGAAACATTCAGAGAGACGCCTAGAGGTCTGTCTTTAGTTGTTTCAAAGTTTTCTAAACTAATCCTCATCTCTAATTTACTGACGACGAGGGTCAAATGTATATGATGCAAAAATACCCTAGTTAACTCTTTTATGGTATGGTGTTAATAGCTTGCACAACAGTGCCATCCGGAGACAGATGGATATCGTTACATCGTTACATTATACATTATAGTTGCATTATGGGTAAACATGATCTCATAGGATCTTATTACATATGTTTACACCCCTCAATTGATTGGAGAATACTAATCCAGGAGGTGGTAATGTTAGATTACAAGGGAGATAATTACCCTAGATAGATCAGCATCAGAAGGGAGACAAGAGGGAGAAGCTAAGAAACAAAGGAGGAAGCATAGCATTCCAACATTCCAGCCTACACCCAAGATTGAGGGTCTACCAAGATGAAAGCCATGGTGATGGACCATCCAGCTTTCCTAGGAGCAGAAGTGAGATTCCTGCTAGACTTGGTAAGAAACACAAAGAATGATGTTTCATTCTTTTAAGACTATTTAGATAATGTGGGTAAAATCATAGCATCTATGTTGGCGAACATATTAATTTATTTATCATCTCTTTATATGAGATGTAGTCTTAGATATAGAATAATTGTGAGCCTTCATTCTACCTGCAGAAGAATCAAGTTTCATAATTTATCAGAGTATTAAATGATTGCATATATATATACGGAGATATATTGATAGTAGCATTCTTCGCCAAGCTAGATGATAAATTCCCACTGGAAGATTTGTTCCAAGTTCTTCCAATTTCTGTTGTCTTAATAGTCTTACCAGGTTATACAGATATGAAAGTAGTATTGACAGAAGTATTAAAAGTAGTCTAGGATTTGACTACTATCTTCTAAGTTATATACTTGAATGGATTTGCCCATTACTACATGTGAGGTGTATTTTAGTTTGGTTAGAGAGGGTGGGGAATGTATTTATCATTCCATATAGATGTCTAGGATTAGACACGCCTCTGAACAGGAGTAATGTATATAATGTAACTTCTTGTTTTGATATCCTAACCAAATAGCTTTGTTATAATGTGACAAGCTGCTCTTACCCACATGTGTTTATTTACTTATTGTGAAGCTTCTAGTGCCTGATATCAATGCCGTATATATTAATTGGCATATATCATTGTTTACTTACTTATGATAAGCTTGTAATGCTTCATATATCATTGCCATATATATTCCTTGGCATATATAATCGTGTTTATATACTTATTTGTTTATAATCGTGTAACTAATAAACTTTGCATGTTTTTATAATATCTGCGTATTATTTAATGTCAAAACTACATCTTTAGCATTAATGTCATCTCTCATGAAAAGAACTTATTATCTGAGGAAATAGTCGGCCTCAGATGTGAATTGTATCGATTGGGTTATCTACAATTCACCAGGTCATGATTTCTACAAGTTATGAAAAAATATTTTTAGGACCATAATTAATAATTCTTAATTGAATTATTATAAACCCGACAAAAATGGAGGCCCCAGCGAGAACTTGATAAGATGACATTTTGCTAAGATTTGATAAGATGACATATTGCTGAGATTATTGATGAGATGATATATTAATGATTAATTGTCATATATATTGTTGCTGGCATTAGAATGCTACAGCCAGATCACGGTTACAACCCTGAGAAGGGCGTGGTCCATATATAGTCAATATTACTAACTTGGTACTGAAGGGGTTAAGCCCATACCAGAACCGCAGATAAGTAGTTGCAGTAAAGTGTTATTACACGGATGCAACCAGTGCATGACATGTAAATCAACTCTGGAGTTGTTTGTCTATGCTAAACACAAGTGATGTTTTTGTATCGCCAGAAATTAATTGTAAATTGTCCCGAGATAGGGAACAGATGTAGGTTTCGTTATCCTAGGCGATACTGGGTCCGGTTCTAGTCCTTTGTATGACTCAGGAACCTTCCTATTAATTCCTGCCCATTAGCTCCCATAGTTGGAGATTTACCCCATATATGTAATGGACTCAGATCACAAAAGTTGATTTTATTGAGGTCCTAGATTACAGGGAAGTTGAGTTTAGTAGCTCAGGGCATTACAGGATAATAGAGGAACTTTATACATAAAGTCTGACCCGATGTTATTGATAAATAGAATCTATAAGAGAACAGTTTTGAACAGGTTGTTAATGATGTTGATGTAACCCTGTTCTTCTTTTTCATGTTCCTGATTCTAAATTGCATAAATGCAGGACATATAAACCGGCTATAAGAAGCCGTATTGTCCATAAAACATAATTGTGTAAATCACCTAAAATTGATATAGTTGTTTCCAAAATGTTAAGTCACTTAGGGAACCAACACAGGTTTGCAAGCCTAGATGAGAAATTGAGTCTATGGCTATCATCCATATTTTGACTCAAAGTTTTACTATAATTTAGCCCAATACCTCCTATATTTGGAGAAGATACCCATAAAAGTAATGCACTCCAGTCACTAAGTTGACTCAATAAGAAGTGCTAGATTACAGGGAATGTGAGTGGTAATCCAGGGCAACCACAAGGTGATTAAATAGGTAAATTGCTACGCATGCTAATATAACCATGCTTTCTTATACGATCCTAATATACAATCTGCAATTGCCGCAGATATGATAATCCCCAAGGGGGATGAGGGGTAGTTTCTGGCAATAGCAGACCACAGTATACTCCCAGGGATCACAGAGCTGTGTCATGTCTACAATTAGTTCTCTTGCAGATGCTGTATGTCCTAAAATTTTGCCACCATCTTAAAGATGGGAGGGGGAAGGAGCGCATTCTTAAGTCCTAGGTACATGTCAGCAAAGAGGTCAGAGGTCGCAGAGCTGCGCTGCTGAGCTGATTTTTTAAGTCAGTCTAATGGAAGGAAGAGTAAGATTCTCCCAACTCCATTGAATGTAAATTCTCTTCCTCATGAAGTGAATAAAGAGTAAAGAAAAGTTGTTTAATACTTCGCTTAGATGGGAATGTCCGTAAACAAAACAAACTGCTTCATTAAGCTAATAATCATAGCAAGTCAATAAATGATTAATTATATTGATTACTAATCGAATTTTTCCACAGAATCCTTAACATGATGTTTGTGTAGTTTTATTTCAGTGCTAAAAAGGCAAGAGCTGAACTGAGATTGGAAAATCAAAAATTTGAAGATGCAGAAACATCATAAATTTCATGTGATTGGTGGTGGTATTGTATAAAAAAAAAAGACTGAACAGTTATACTAACCATATTGTTTGCCTATCAATTGTGACTAACTTGTCGTCACTGTATTCCATGCAGATGTATGGACACATATATATATTACTCTGTTTCGAGGTAGTCTCAAAGTATTGATTGGGTTATGATCCTAAATAGGCATAACACCTAAGGCTGTATTAGCCTGGCAGAGGAAGAATAGTTATATCTATTCATGATACCCTGTAGTTTGTTTTCTTTGGAAAAAAAAATATATATAAAAATCCTCAACTAGCTGCTGGCTAAAGTATGGCATAAGTCAAAGGCCTAAAATAGGCAGGTATATGTTTGATAAAGTTTTTCTGCGTTTTACTCATACTGTCTGTTGTTTTCTTAAGTTTAGATGATTTCCCAAGATGGGATCACATGTTGATGGCGGAACCCTAAAAGTCTTAGTATCCGGAACCAAGAGAACCTGAGGTCAGGGCTATCCGAGACGCAAGAGATGTCCAGTCGGAGCCACCCAGATGAATCCAAAAGGTATCCAGGAGTGACAAGTGGGCAGAGCCCCGGGGGATTCGACAGCCACGACAAGAGTGCTTCATGCCGATTCAACATGACAAAGTATTTGAGATCGCAGATATGAAGATATGTTGCCAAACACCGCTAGCTAAAAAGAGTACCAAATTTCTGATCAGGTGTATCTCTACAACTTCGCTCGGGATCAAGTGAAGGAGAGATAATTCCTACCTTCCTGGAAAGGTCCCTATGTCATCACTGACAAATTATCTCCAGTGGTCTATAAGATCAAAATCCCTAAGGGGGATGAGTTTATTGAAAAATGGATGCACATTAATCAGCTACGTGTTTGTCATCCTAGTGCACGACTTCGAGAGATTGAAGGAGTTGGATAAAAAGAGGTGAAGAGACTTTACGGTTCCAGCTAAAGACGGGAATAAGGATTGGTATCTTATGAACGGAAAAGTGTTATCTGTTATTCTACATCTTTGACTCGTACTAACCCATCCTGATGTATGTTTCCTCTGTAACTAAAACATCTCTTGACTCACTTCTGAGACCAGAACTTATTCTGTCCAAGAAAAGAACTTATGCCAATCAGAGGAATATGCTATTAGTAACTCTTTTCTTGCAGGATAGAGTTGAAAAATGTATGTACTCATATGTGTCATACAATATTTTATAGGCGTAAGATGTCATCAAAGATGATTGCCATTATCTACATCCAGGGCTGCCATCAGAAATTTTGGGGCCCCTTACACAGCTCAATAACTGGGCCTCCCCAACCCCCCCCCCCTCCGGGGAGGGACTACGGCGCCACGCGGCAGTGCACGGCAGTGCATGTTGTAGTTTTAGTCCGGTGTCCTCTTTCTGTGCCCTGCCCCGCTGCGCCATAACACATCCCCCATTATAGTCAATGGGGACGGAGCTGCAGTCCGGGGGCACAGTGAAATAGCAGGGGAGATCGGGAGGAGGGGCAAGCAAGTACCATATTTTTCACCCCATAAGACGCACTGGACCATAAACGCACCTAGGTTTTAGAGGGGACATTAAGAAAATAATATTTTCATTATACCTCTGGTCAGACCCCTAATGTTAATCAGACCTCAGCTAACAGCCCAAAATAAGACCCCAATAAGACCTCAGATCAGACCCCAATATGAATGACCCCCAATCAGACCTCAGATAAGAGCCCCATGCTTCTCATCTGCCCCCAGTGCCTCTCCATCAGCCCCCCAGTGCCTCTCCATCAGCCCCCCAGTGCCTCTCCATCAGCCCCCAGTGCCTCTCCATCAGCCCCCAGTGCCTTTCCATCAGCCCCCAGTGCCTCTCCATCAGCTGGGTTTTGAGTCTTGACATGGGCACCCATCTCTGTCTCTGGCCAATTGCAGCGCTCAGCTCATAGCCTGGGACCTCCCAGGCTGTGAACTGAGCGCTGCGATTGGCTAGCGCAGTGCTTCAGCCTGGCAGATGGAGACGCGCGGCCCAGGGCATGAGAATAAGTCTCCTCCGATATGCACTGCACGCCCAGGGCTTCAGACAAAAAAAAAAATGACCTAAATTGGCTCCTAAACTGAAAAATTTAGCCAAATAAAAATTTTAGTCGCCAAATTTAAATACATACATAATTATAATATATAAAAATATCGCCTAATTTACACGTCCGTCAGTGATTTCCATCAGTGATTGCGAACAAAAGCCAAAAGTGAATGCTACACAGACATAAGGTATGACACTGGGTTCAGACCTGAGCGTTTAGAAGCCTATCGTTTTATGCGCGTTCAAGATGGGCGTTTAGGCGCGTTTTTTCAAGCGTTTTGGTAAATAGTGTAGGCGCGTTTGACGCGCGTTTATGTGATTGACTGCATAGTTGGCCAATGACCAATGATATAGTTTGGCCAATCTGAGTGCTTTAGAGGTGTGACATTCCATGGTGGCTGATTCAGCATGTTGCAAACTTTGTAAAACGCGCATCCATAGGCGCGTTTTACGCTGCACAAACGCCCGAACAACACGCCTATCGCGCTTCCCATTGAAGTCTATTGGCACCAAACGCTCGAAAAAAGCCCGAATTAACGCGAACATACTTGCTTATGCGTCGGACGTTTATAGGCGCCTACGAACGCGCATAAAAACCCGCAAGTGTGAACCACCCCCATTGGAATGCATGGTTCCTGTACTGTTGTGCGTTTTTATGTGCGTCGAACGCGGCGTTTACGCAAAGTGTGAACTGAGTGTAAGGGAAAGATCTGCTCCTGTTCTGTGGTTAGAGGCACTTCTGGTTTTGGCTCAAAATCACTGATGGAAATCACTAATCAAACACTGACTGTGTGAATGAGGCATCACTGTTCGGTCAGTGGAGGATCCAATTCTGGTTTCGGCTCACAATCACTGATGGAAATCACTGACCAAACACTGATGTGTTAATGAGGGCTGTGTGAATAAGGCATTACTGTGTGCTGTGTTCCAGACACCCGACTGCAATGACCAGGTTTAGTGTCATCGCCGTTCCCCATCATTGCAGTCGGGTGTCTGCTGCAGTCCGCCCCATCCATTGGCTCAGCACCACATAGTGAGTGGGACCCAGCACTGCCTGCACGGCTTATCATAAGCTGGGCCCGCAGCAGGACATTGGGAAAGCCCAGTGATCCTTTCTATATGGGCCTTTTTTCTCTCTCTCTGCAGGAAACACTGACAACTGTTGCGGTCCGCATCTTTTGCAGCCCAATTGAAATTAATGGATCCGCAAATACATTCTGCAAAATTGCGGAACGGACTCAGAATTAGGCCTCTTGCACATGAATGTTTTGGTTCTGTTCCACAATTTGTGGTCCCCAATGCATGGAAAACGTCCGTGCAGCGGCCAGGATGGATCCAGACGCATTCAACTTGAATGGGTCCATGATCCATCTGTTCCGCAAAAAAATAGAACATGTTCTATATTTTTGCGGAACAGAGGCACGGACAGAAACTCCATGGAAGCGCTCCGTAGTGGTTATATGGAGTTCCGATTTGTGCTTCCATTCCGCATCTCCGTGATTGCGGACCCATTCAAGTGAATGGGTTCACATCCCTCATGCAGAGTGCACACAGGCTGCTGCCAGTGTATTACGGAAGCGCTGTTTGCGGGCCACAATACAGGCACGGGCAACACACATTCGTGCGCAAGAGGCCTTAGTCGTGTGACCCTAAAGGTGGGTCATCAGTGACACTTGGTGGTGACAGAAGCGCTGAGTGACAGTAGCTACTGACACCACCTACTAAGGACACGCTCTAAGGATTTAGAATGGACGAGTATGACTTCTCCATTCTAAGGCATCTTTCACACTTGCGTTGTGAGGATCCGGCGTGCACTTCTGTCGCCGGAAATGCCCACTGGATCAGTCACAACGCAAGACAACTGAAAGCATTTGAAGACTGATCAGTCTTCAAAATGCTTTGAGGTTACTATGGCAGCCAGGACGCTATTAAAGTCCTGGTTGCCATAGTAGTGGGGAGCGGGGAGCAGTATACTTACAGTCCGTGCGGCTCCTCGGGCGTTCAGAATGACGTCAGAGCGCCCCATGCGCATGGATCACGTGATCCATGTTCATGGGGCGCTCTGACGTCATTCTGGAGCGCCCGACTCGGGAGCCGCACGGACGGTAGCATACTGCTCCCCGCTCCCATTACACTTTACCATGGCAGCCGGGACTTTAGCGATGCGCCGAAACGACGTTTAGCTTAATGCCGGATGGGCATTAATTCCGAATCCGGCGTTACGGCATGTCTTCCGGATTTTTGGACGGAGACAAATCCGCAGCATGCTACGGTTCTGTCAACGTCCAAAAACGTTCACATACTGAACTGAAGACATCCTGATGCATCCTGAACGGATTTCTCTCCATTCAGAATGCATTAGGATAATCCTGATCAGTATCTTTCCGTCCTAGATCCGCGAGGACGGAACTCTAGGACGGAAAGCAAAAGTGTGAAAGAGCCCTAAATCATACAGCGTGTCCTAATTATAAGTAAATGGGACATCATGGTGGTGCTGGCTGAGACTCACTACTTGGCAAATTGAAGAAACTCAGTCACTGTGACATGTCTGGGCCTGAAGGGGTTAAACTTTAAACAACTGGAGAAAAAAAAAAAGCACCTTACTACTTTGAAGACCAATTCTGCAGGGGGGAGGGGAGGACAGCAGGAGGGCACCGAGTGTCACAGAAGAACTCACTTGTCAGGAGAAAGAGGACTGCAGGAGGCAATGATCGGGTCATTTTCATGGGACCTGGCTGTCCTTCTGTAAGCCTCTCAGTACTCCCCAGCACTTTCTTCCCGGGCTCTGTGAGGAGGCGGAGCCAAGGACGAGGCATCAGAGAGACAGGAAGCTGGATGTCAGGGGATGGGCTTAGCAGACGTGCAGAGCGTGGTGTCTGCTGAAGAAAGATTTTTTTTTCTTAAAGATACAGCGCCAGACGGACTGCCTGGTGACAAAAAAAAAAAAGCTCGGGACCGGCGGCCGGGCCCCCCCGGGGTCCGGGCCCCTTACTGGGCTACTGGCTGTACCCCCCTGATGGCGGCCCTGTCTACATCGTCCTGATCTTGGGGAAAGAGTTCCATGCTGAACCGATTGCTGTGCCAGGTCCTTCGTCCGGAATCATGCCGCAAGATACATCATCGGATTCATCTTGACGAACAAGAGGATATTATCCCAGAAGATCTACGTCAGCCTGGATCAACGTGTTTTCGTCGAAAGGCAACTCAACGTGTCCGAAATCCAGTCGCCGGAGATCCAAGCCTGGTACCAGACACACGTCGGATATTCGCAAGAACGGATTACCCAGATCCTGAAGCAAGCAAAGAAGACCTTGACCAGAGAGCAATTCTCTACAAGTCAAAGACCAAAGCCATTCATTTCTGCGATCGTAGCCGCTATAATTTTTAACGTAGTGGGCGCTGTCATTGCCACAAGTGTAACAGTTGTCAACTCCATCTCCATCAAAACTTTGGGAACTCAAGATCAGTTTACTAAAAATTAACTTAATGAGCAATCATGCGGAGATGGAAAAGCAGAAACAACATTTATCGTATTTATATACCGTGGTACAAGATACTGTTATTACCGCAAACTTATATTCCAAGTTATTGACTCACGCAAATCGTCATGAGAATAACGAATAGTTTGTTCAGAATTATATTTCTAAGAGAGCATATTTAGAAAGACTTTAGCCAAGCTCTAAATTGGAACTTTGTAACCAAAGCCTATGCGCCATGACCCACGTAAGAAGACATATGAAAAGCTCTTTTGGACATTCCAAAATATTCACACTTTGTGGAATATTTTGGAATGTAAGGGGATTGTGTCAGGCATTTTCAGGACTATATGTGATATCTGATGATAATATGGTCAAAATGGATGTTCATTTCCTTTAAGAGATAGACTGAACCAGAGTTTTGCTATACAACTAAAGCAGGCCAAGATAGGGTCATGCAGAGGTTAGTCTGTGTAAAAATTTGTACTGAATACAAAGTATATTGTTTTAAGAGTTATTGCCACAAATGTGGTCTTCTCTGTTGGGAGTACACTGGATTCTCCAGACATGTCCGTCTGAAGAGAACAAGGCCCATTCATATCATTATGGTCCATAGATCAACAGTGTGAGAAACATTCAGAGAGACGCCTAGAGGTCTGTCTTTAGTTGTTTCAAAGTTTTCTAAACTAATCCTCATCTCTAATTTACGACGACGAGGTCAAATGTATATGATGCAAAAATACCCTAGTTAACTCTTTATGGTATGGTGTTAATAGCTTGCACAACAGTGCCATCCGGAGACAGATGGATATCGTTACATCGTTACATTATACATTATAGTTGCATTATGGGTAAACATGATCTCATAGGATCTTATTACATATGTTTACACCCCTCAATTGATTGGAGAATACTAATCCAGGAGGTGGTAATGTTAGATTACAAGGGAGATAATTACCCTAGATAGATCAGCATCAGAAGGGAGGCAAGAGGGAGAAGCTAAGAAACAAAGGAGGAAGCATAGCATTCCAACATTCCAGCCTACACCCAAGATTGAGGGGTCTACCAAGATGAAAGCCATGGTGATGGACCATCCAGCTTTCCTAGGAGCAGAAGTGAGATTCCTGCTAGGACTTGGTAAGAAACACAAAGAATGATGTTTCATTCTTTAAGACTATTTAGATAATGTGGGTAAAATCATAGCATCTATGTTGGCGAACATATTAATTTATTTATCATCTCTTTATATGAGATGTAGTCTTAGATATAGAATAATTGTGAGCCTTCATTCTACCTGCAGAAGAATCAAGTTTCATAATTTATCAGAGTATTAAATGATTGCATATATATATACGGAGATATATTGATAGTAGCATTCTTCGCCAAGCTAGATGATAAATTCCCACTGGAAGATTTGTTCCAAGTTCTTCCAATTTCTGTTGTCTTAATAGTCTTACCAGGTTATACAGATATGAAAGTAGTATTGACAGAAGTATTAAAAGTAGTCTAGGATTTGACTACTATCTTCTAAGTTATATACTTGAATGGATTTGCCCATTACTACATGTGAGGTGTATTTTAGTTTGGTTAGAGAGGGGTGGGGAATGTATTTATCATTCCATATAGATGTCTAGGATTAGACACGCCTCTGAACAGGAGTAATGTATATAATGTAACTTCTTGTTTTGATATCCTAACCAAATAGCTTTGTTATAATGTGACAAGCTGCTCTTACCCACATGTGTTTATTTACTTATTGTGAAGCTTCTAGTGCCTGATATCAATGCCGTATATATTAATTGGCATATATCATTGTTTATTTACTTATGATAAGCTTGTAATGCTTCATATATCATTGCCATATATATTCCTTGGCATATATAATCGTGTTTATATACTTATTTGTTTATAATCGTGTAACTAATAAACTTTGCATGTTTTTATAATATCTGCGTATTATTTAATGTCAAAACTACATCTTTAGCATTAATGTCATCTCTCATGAAAAGAACTTATTATCTGAGGAAATAGTCGGCCTCAGATGTGAATTGTATCGATTGGGTTATCTACAATTCACCAGGTCATGATTTCTACAAGTTATGAAAGAAATATTTTTATGACCATAATTAATAATTCTTAATTGAATTATTATAAACCTGACAGCTCCTGCCATAAGAGACTCGCACGAGTGGCTCTTCGCTTATAGGACCTCACGACTGGCATCGTCATTCGTAGTTCGCACAGTTATCTGATACTTGTTCTGCCATAGGAGGCTCGCACGCATGGCTCCTGCCATAGTAGGCTCCGCACGCATGGCTCCTGCCATAGGAGGCTCGCACGCATGGCTCCTGCCATAGGAGGCTCGCACGCATGGCCCCTGCCATAGGAGGCTCGCACGCATGGCTCCTGCCATAGGCGGCTCGCACGCATGGCTCCTGCCATAGGCGGCTCGCACGCATGGCTCCTGCCATAGGCGACTCGCACGCATGGCTCCTGCCATAAGGGGCTCGCACGCATGGCTCCTGCCATAAGGGCTCGCACGCATGGCTCCTGCCATGAGGGGCTCGCACGCATGGCTTCTGCCATAAGGGGCTCGCTTTTGGTTCAGGTCACTTATTATAGTTATAATTTCTTGATAAAAAAAAAAAAAAAACTTGGCCCGATGAAAAAAAAAAAAACTTGGCTCCGGGGGCCCGATGACCGCTCGGCCCCATGGCTTCGGGGACCAATGACCGCTTCGGCCCCATGGCTTCGGGGCCTGATGACAGCTTCTGCCCCATGGCTCGGGGCCCAATGACTGTTTTCAGTCCTGCTGGGCTGATTGCCTGGTTGGTTGTCCATCTGTGCATCTAGGCTGATTTGGCCCATATGTATCACATACATACCTTCTTCCCTAATCACCTAATAATCCATGTTCATCGCTAACTTTGTTTTTGTCTGCAAACTGGTCCGGTTCGCCTCTAGAGCATCATTGTCATGTCTTACGCAGATATTTCGCCTCGCTTTAATTGTTTCTGCTTTGCTCAGGTCCTGCCAGAGGAGGAACAAGTAGGGTAATTCCCTCTAGCAGTTCAGTCTCGGATCATAGTCGATCATATCTTGTCAACCAGGTCCCCGCGCAAAGTTTTTGCCTTTTACTACGACCAGGAATTTATTTTCGCGGTAGCTTCATTGCAATTGCATTCCCTCACTCATGGGGGAAAACTTTACAAGGTTCAGGTGGTTTTTCATGATCCATTTCACAACGTATTCCCGGTCCTCCATTCCGCTTTGGGGCAGTATCCGCAATATTGAGCATCATGTCTCCGGCCTTGTCATCCACAAGATGGGTTGTAGGTCTCCTTCTGGTCTTGCCTCATACACCCCGAATTTTCGCTCAAGACTCCTGACGCCTTGCAGTTGGCTTGGGGATTAGTTTGCACATGCCATTCGAGTTCCCTTTCTACCCTACTTGGCTTGGTTTTTGCCCACTTATAGGCCTACCCACGATCATGGCTTAGGGCACACAACAATCCATTTACTCAGGTTAGCTAAGACACGCCTAGCTGGGTTAGGTTGTTCCCGTTGTTTCTCTCCTAGGGTTCTTCGGATATCTCTTGGCCATAGCCATAACCACAAGTTGGTAAGGCTGATTAGTCAGCCTGCATTTGTGGGAGGGCGGAGGCTCTTCATATACGAGCCACAGGCTCACTCACGGGCGTGTGTTCTCAGGTGCCCCACCCTCCCTCCCTTATCTTCTCATTTCCACAGGGTATGCCCACTTATAGGCCTACCCATGATCATGACTTAAGGCACACAACAAGCCATTTAGTCAGGTTAGCTAAGACACCCCTAGCTTGGTTAGGTTGTTCCCGTTGTTTCTCTCCCTAGGGTTCTTTGGATATCTCTTGGCCGTAGCCATGACCACAAATATATGTATATTGTAACAACTCGGGGTCATTTAGCTCTTCCAGATTCGGGTGCAAACTGGCCACGACCAGCTTTATTGTCATAACAGCAGTACAAAGAAATCCTAAAAATAAACCTCAGCTGTCTGGCCACTGACTACACAGTACATACTCCCTCTCTAGTGGGATCCGGGTCTACCACCCAGCTCCCCAAAAACCACACAGTGCTTACCCCCACACAGGGTTAGAGGGTCCTGGCTCCCGCAGGCCGTGACACAGCCTGCTCCTTTCCCAGACTGGGAGCCCTGATTGAGGAGCTCAGCCCAGATTAATCCAAGCTCCTCAGCTGGCTGCTATTTTTCCCCATAGCTAGCACTAACTAGCATAACTAGCTAGCATTAACTGATTTCTTTTTTTTACAGGGATAGGGAATGGGGATCTGAAACAGCTGCAGATGAGCCTAAGATCACTACAGCTGTTCCAGATGTTCTTCTTTTTCTTCTTCTTCTGAAAAGCACTGAATGGAAAGCACTGTAGTACCACAAGTCCCAGCCGACAACCCGCAGCACAGTGGGGAACACGTCCTCTCTGCAAGCAGTCACCAAGTTAGAATGGCTGCCTGCAGAGAGGAACCAACTGTAATTTCAGCTGCATAGCGCTGCCATTGGCTGGAGCGTTGTTCCAGCCAATCGCAGAGCTGGGAGGGGACATCAGTGCCGGATGTCCCTCCCTGACCTCGAAAGGTGACATGGGCTGATGTAATCAGCCCCAATCACCTCCCCAGCCACCAGCCGCACCACAGATAGGGCAATTGTAGTAAAGCCATAGGCTGGCGCTGGGAAGGGACACCTGTGTCTGGTGTCCCCTCCATGTCATCAGCTCCTCCCACCTCTAGCCAAGGGACACCTGTGTCTGGTGTCCCCTCCATGTCATCAGCTCCTCCCACCTCTAGCCAAGGGACACCTGTGCCTGGTGTCCCCTCCATGTCATAAGCTCCTCCCATCTCTAGCCGAGCCCCCTGCAGTACCATACATTGCCGTCTCTGCGATGGGTCGGTCTTCACTAGCCAGCCAATCGCAGCGATCAGGGCTGCAGGGGGCGGAACAACCCAAGGTCTTCTTCTCCTAAGATGGCTGACTGCCGATTAGTGCAGCCAGCTCACTCTGGTCACCTCGCGATGACCGGAGTTATCCATGACGTACTAGTACGTCAAGATGCGGTAAGTCACTGGCTGTGACGGGACCTCCGGTACTCAGGAAGAGTATGTCCGCCACTGTATTCTTCCTCACTCAGGAGATACTGAAAACCCCTGATCTTTAGCTCCCAGTCTCCCTAGTCACTAGTCGAGAGTCAGTGTAGGGCAGGCATCCTCAAACTGCGGCCCTCCAGCTGTTGCAAAACTACAACTCCCACAATGCCCTGCTGTAGGCCGATACCTGTAGGCTGTTTCGGGCATGCTGGGAGTTGTAGTTTTGGCAACAGCTGGAGGGCCGCAGTTTGAGGATGCCTGGTGTAGGGGATAACAACTTCTGCTTTATTGAACAACTGCACAAACTTATATCCAGAATGTGAATCAGATGAAACTGTAATCCTATCACCCCCCTTCCCCTGCCCAGACATTCTGTCTGCACCACACCACAGGGGTCCACCTGCTAATAGTTCCAGAGCCTGTAGCAAGAGCCTGGCCAGAGTGGCATTGTTCTGAGCTCCTCCCGATTACAATATGAGATAATGGGTGGGGGCTGACAGTCTTTGAAACAAGTTGCACAGTATAACACAATTACACACATCCAACACCAATACAGATTTAACTCAAAATGATGATCATGTCGTCACATAGCTCCCCCAAGTTAAAGGATGGCAAACCAGGTAAGACCCTCTACGGGTCCACTTGGGGATGTCCATTTTAGTCACCCTTTCAGTTCTGTTTGGCGAGATAGTCCATGGTCATTAGCCTTGGGTTTCCAGAGCCTTGAATTGGGAAACTGGATGGCTGTAGGGCCAGGCTCCACCGCAACAGCCATCCATGGGCTCTGGACACCCGGTTCAACCAAACAAAGGGCATCCTCCAAATTCCTAGGTCTGTAGTCGCTAGGAAGGAGACTGGCCGTCAGCCCCTCAAGGAGCCCGGTCACGGTGGGTTCCGTGACAGTGGCGTTGGAAAGTACAACTTGTCCTGCAAAAATAAGTCCTCATATGGCTATGTGAACAGACAAATAAAAAGTTATGGCTCTGGGAAGGCAGGGAGTGCAAAACAAAACGCCCCCTCAAAAAACAAACAAAAACTCTGGGCTTGAAAGGGTTAAAATGATGAAAATTGTGTTTTCACATTTAATTTTATGCTTTCTAGAGATCATTTCATCTTCAACTTGCTTAACTTTTCACAATAACAGTAATTTTGACCAGGGGACCCAAACTTTGCATATCACTATAGTACATGACAGTATCTTTGTAACAAACTTACCAGCCCTGTACCTCACATGAAACGAGATCGCCCTTTAAGTAAGTTAGTGTCCTTAAGAGATCAGTGATGGTAAGGAGCATATTTTCTGCAAAAGATTGACGATTACCAACATTGAGTCCTGTTGGATTATTGGAATCATAATGGTGAATGGTCCTATAGCCACGGGAAACTGTCATATTCCTTTGTGGATTGTGATAGGATGGCGTTAATCTGTGGGTAATTTTAAGGTAGGCACTAGAGGTTGAATAAAGGGTTTGAATAAAATTTACAAAAGGGCCAGAGAAGCCGTGGCAGACAAAGCCCGATAAAGATAGGACCATGGCAAGCTGTCAAAGCATTTCTCAATGTCCAAGGCCAGCAATGATAGTGGTTAAGATGTAAGGATAGAGCTCTACACGATATGTTAAGTATGCAGAATAAGCACATGTAAAAAAAGTATTGCCTAGAGCAGTGGTCCCCAACATATGGGTCGCGACCCCCTGCTGTGTGGCTCTCCGTGGTAGTCCTTAGTTATGACTATATGTACTGGAAATTGACATTGTTGCAGACCTATCCTAGATTTGCCACCAAGCAGTGCCAATTTGGATTGTATAATACTAGTATAACATTTCAAACTGAAATATTTATCAGCAAATGTTTGCAATTTCATTTTTGTTTTTCCACATTCAAAATCTCCTATTTTTGAATTGTCTCCTGGTCCCAACCATCACTGAAAGTTAATTGTGGCTCACAACATCCAAAAGGTTGGGGCCCTTTGGCCTAGAGCCTCATGGACATATGTGGGGAATGCCTAATAGAGGGTAGTAGGGATAGACGAGGAGAGCCAGGAGAGAGCCCAAAAAACAAGCATAAAAAGACATATATAAGCTAAAATAACAGCAAGAAAAATAAAAATGCAAATACAATTACAATCAGGCCTAAAGTTTAGGGCTTGATGCACTGATACCAGGGCCTTAATCGCTTAAGACATGGGGGAGCTGTAAAATATTTGAAAAAATATATTGGTTATCCTATCTAAATGTGTATGTGTTATTTTGGAGCAAGGCATATGTAACGGACCGTTTCTGCAGACAAGGGGTAAAAACCGTTTAGGCGATCGGCCCCCTTTACAGAGTGTGGGGGGTTAGCTCTGGTCTCGAGGGTCGTTCACAAAAACTTCCTTCCGGACAACGGATTTCACGTCCAAACAGTGCGTTTATTATAGCAGAAACAACACAACAGGTGCAAAACAATAAACACTGGCCCGGCTAGGCTCTAACTAAACATATTAGTTGGGTCCCTCACTCACCTAGTGGGTACAGTTCACACCCTGTGAACTGCGGCGGCTTTCTCCAGCCCAATGTCCCACAGCCTCCTGGCTGTTCAGAGCACTGTTCACACACAGCCTCCGATCAGTGTCCGTTGGGGAATTCAGGCTCACCAGTCCTCCTGACTGTGGCCCTGCGACCCTTCCAGGCGTCGCTGTGTCCCCCAAATCCGGGCTATCGCTTAGCCCCGTGGCCCCTCAGCCAACTCCAGCCGAGACCACTCACACAGAGCCTCTGTCTCCAAAGCTCTCTCCAGAGTGGGGCCCCACCCATGTCCAACAAGAGGATTAAATATCCTCCCTGGACATGGGCATTGTCCAAAATCCTGGACTGGAGCATGGGGAACAGGCACCCACCCAGCACATTGCCTGTTCCCAGTAAAAGCCCGCCCTGGAACTGGCTGAGCCAGCTATACTAACACTAGTACTTGGGCTTTCACTCCCCCAAGGCCAGGCACCTTGGTGACACGCTCTCTCTGACGTTTCACTGCACACCCCAGTGTTCACATTGCCACATATCCCCCCCCTCTGTTCACACCTGTGGGGGTGAACACATGTACCGCCTGGTCGCTCGTGATAGGGCACCCGCATTATCTTGCCATCTTTAAGCTCAAGGGTCCCCCTGGAAGATGTGGCCAGCACCACAGGCTTCCCCTTATTCTGCCACAACCACGCCAGCAGAACCCAGTTCGTCATAAACACGAAGCTTACTATCCTACCCGTCATCTTGTCCCATACTAGAGACACCTGGTCGCTACTAGCAACTACCACAGTTTTAGCGGACCTTGACCTGTCAGCCTCTTTTTGTCTCTTTGTTTTATCCACAGATAGCATCTTTCTTTTTCCTTTACTCCCCCAGGGGTTATGTCAGGTTTGGCTTCAGTTTCAGAATCTTCTGCTTCTTCAGTGGTACTCCCCACTTCAGCAGACTCTTTTCCAGTCTTTTCTTTGGAGTCTCCATTCACTTTATTAGCCGTCTTATGTTTCACAGACATGGCATCATATGCTTTCCTTCTTAACTCCTCCTCCTCTTTCTCATCAAGGTTGGAGGCACCGGGGACATCAGGACCTTCGCCAGACTCGCTGCTCTTCTGGCAATCCCTGCAGAGGTTCACCCGGGACATGGTTCTCCTTTCGGGCAGGATTCAGGGGAGCCAGCCCATCGGAGTAGACAGGACCCTCATACTGGTTGTCGGTCCCCTCGTATTTCTTCCCCAGCAGACTGCTGGCTTTCTGGAAGGCATTGACAGCAGAGGGAACGTCTTTCATGACCAGGTCCTGGCCACACACCGCCACGAGTCTCTGGGTTTCTGCATCCACCTCAGCACCACCATCTGGTTCAGCAGATACATCTTCCATCTTCTCTGCCTCGGCTGGCACCACAGCGCCACCACCTCCAGACCCATTCTTAACGGGTTCTGACTTCTTGGCATCTTCCAGAGGATCTTCCTCTTCAGGCATCTCATTGTCTTCCACCTGCTGCGCAGGAGCACGCTTAGGCTTCTCCAACTCATAGACTTCATCTTTTGAGCTCCTGAGACCTTCCATCTCTGCTCTGAGTTGCTTGTTCAGCCTCTCCAATTCATCTTGCTCCTTAAGCACTTTTCCAAGGGCTCTAGTCAAGGAGAGGGCCTTGGTCTTCTTCTTAATTTTTCGCACTAGCTTGTTAGCAGCGCCCGCTCTTGGGCCTTCTGGTCCAGCTGCTCTTCACTCTGTTCCGGTGTAACAGCAGTTGTAGGAGTACCACCATTCTTTCTTAGACACTCTGTGGGATTTCCACCCAGGGACTCTTCAAGCCCATTGTTGAGGTCTACTATAGACTTTTGTGTCTTTCTGGAGTCTTTTCCTTCCCCAGGACACCAGGAGGTAGACCCTTCAGTTCACTCATCTTTCTGGGGTCTCCTCTTTGACCCTTCTGCAGCCTTCTTCTGGTGACCCTGTGACGACAGCTTGTCCCTTCTCTATCGTATCTAGGGACCGTGTGGCAGAGGGAGGTCAGCCTCCTGTTTGCCGCTGTACTGTCCTGTCAGGTCATCTAAGACTGCCTGGACATGAGCTTCAGACACTAGGCTGACGTCACCCGACTGATCTCTCGTCACATCAGGTATAACTATCGTCTGGTTGCTACCAGTAACCACGTCAGTTTGGCAAGACCTCAACATGGCAGCCTCTCTCTCAGAGTTGCTGTCGGTCATAGCACCTGCTTCATATATACTGCTCATGTCATTCTCATTTCCGTCCTCTAGGGGCACCGATGAGCTAATCCCCACCTGGGACATTTTATTAACCATAGAAACCTGTGGAGACTGCATATCCACTTCTAGTACGTGTGGTACACCCTCTAGGACCGCCCCATGTACTTGCACATTTTTCACAGTGGGTTCCCTCAGTTGTGAGCTCTCAATATCAATTAGCATTTTTATACCATCCACATTTTTACCAACAGGGGAGCTTTTTCCCCAATCACAGCCTGCAAAGGAAAAGGACTGTCATCATCCTCATCACTTCTTGCACATAGACCCACATTATCATTATACATTTCATCAAACTCTGCACCTTCACTTGGCACCGTGTCGGCACCATTGTTTCCAATGGTCATTTCACTTAAACCATTGCTTCCTATCTGCATTTCCCTTACACCTTCATTTAAAGGGACAGGTACAGGTTCTGTAGGAGCTTCATTACTTCCTACAGAAGTGTCTCCATTGCCCCACATTACATCACGCATGAGCCTATTTCCAACATCAAGTCCATCAGTCTCTGTTCCCACCATGGTCTCACCCTCCGTGAGGACCACTGGATAGTCCACAGGATTCACATAATTGTCCCGGACAAACATCATTCTACCTCTTACCCAGGCTAGCATGGGATCTCTGATTTTCGCCATCTCAAATCTAGCCTTGGTCACGGGCACTTTAAACAACATCTTGAGCTTCTCCCCTGCAGATTCCTGCGAGAGAGCAACCGCAACAGGCTTACCAGCCTGTTCAGACACAGCATTTTTCCCATAGTCACTCATTTTTGAGACATCTTCACGCCGCAGCGCTTTATCACTGACCAGCCCGGCAGGTAGCAACTGCCGCCGGCTCACTGTCACAGGGTCTGCCACAAAATTATCAATAGGAACAGTCTTACCGATTGTCGCCACTGACTCGGCACTCCCGGAAGATAAGGGTAGTCCAGGAATATCTCCAGCACGGTCACCACACTTCTCCTCAATGCAGTAGTTGCCACGGGAGACGCCTTGGACTTGTCTCCTGTCTTTTTCTGGACGGACATTCCAGCCGCACCCTTTAGGATTCTGTGCACAGTCGCAGGGAAAATAGGCACTCCTGAGAAACGCACCGCTCTCCACCTCTTTGTCTTCCCGACGGTTGCCCTTGGCAACGGCACATATTACCTCGAACAGTCCACTCAGAGCCGCCTCTCCAAGTGCCGCACTCGGCTTTCACCAACCGATCAGTCTCCAGCACCAGCTGCTCCATTACACCCTCAGTGGCCTTGGTTTTCCGCCAAACCGGGCCACTTCTCACATATGGCATCACCTTGGCATAAGCAGCTTCCGCCACACCTGACTATCTTTCACCCAGGACGCCATTTTGAGCAAAAAAATTTCCACAGGTCATTTTTTTTCCTTTTTCCTCTTTTGTGCTTCTGGCCCTTTAAACCTTCGCACCGCTTGCACCACAGGGAAAAAACAGTCCAGACAGCAGTTCTTTTGCAACCCAGCAAAGTGTCCAGGACCACACGAGCAGCACCTGCTCCACCGAACAAACAGGCTTCCGGCCCTAAGCTCCAATACAGCAACGCACAGTTTTTTCCTCTGTCCTGTCGTTGCCCCCAGCAACACTTTTACCTTTATCCAGCAGGGACGACTTGCCCGCATCCGACACCAAATGTGGGGGTTAGCTCTGGTCTCGAGGGTCGTTCACAAAAACTTCCTTCCGGACAACGGATTTCACGCCCAAACAGTGCGTTTATTATAGCAGAAACAACACAACAGGTGCAAAACAATAAACACTGGCCCGGCTAGGCTCTAACTAAACATATTAGTTGGGTCCCTCACTCACCTAGTGGGTACAGTTCACACCCTGTGAACTGCGGCGGCTTTCTCCAGCCCAATGTCCCACAGCCTCCTGGCTGTTCAGAGCACTGTTCACACACAGCCTCCGATCAGTGTCCGTTGGGGAATTCAGGCTCACCAGTCCTCCTGACTGTGGCCCTGCGACCCTTCCAGGCGTCGCTGTGTCCCCAAATCCGGGCTATCGCTTAGCCCCGTGGCCCCTCAGCCAACTCTCAGCCGAGACCACTCACACAGAGCCTCTGTCTCCAAAGCTCTCTCCAGAGTGGAGCCCCACCCATGTCCAACAAGAGGATTAAATATCCTCCCTGGACATGGGCATTGTCCAAAATCCTGGACTGGAGCATGGGGAACAGGCACCCACCCAGCACATTGCCTGTTCCCAGTAAAAGCCCGCCCTGGAACTGGCTGAGCCAGCTATACTAACACTAGTACTTGGGCTTTCACTCCCCAAGGCCAGGCACCTTGGTGACACGCTCTCTCTGACGTTTCACTGCACACCCCAGTGTTCACATTGCCACAAGAGATATAGGCACAGCTACTGCAGAACACCAAACTCCCGAACTGGATACAAAATAGCACTCCAACTCCCGTACTGGAACCTCCCAAATAGCTGCTAGCAGACGAACAGGAAAAGCAGACAATCAGCTTACACTCCTGGCAATCAGTCTCTAACAGCATACAGTGAATCCCCCCAAGAACGAGACGAGGCTCCGTATTGATGGTAAACAGGAATTCTAAATTTATTGAGGGCTACCTGCCCGGTATTTATGCAGGTCTCCCACCTGGTGGACACTCCCTAGGGGACCAGAAGGAA